>UZAN01039744.1:29072-43503 GCA_900618425.1 Echinostoma caproni | reverse complement strand
TTGACCATAGAAGTTCACTCTCTTTGCCTCCCTCCAATTAAACCCAATCCCTCTCCATCTTGGGTTTTACCACTTAACTTGTGTACACTGTGAGCTTGGAAGCAATCAGTGAACTTCGCTTCACTGTATCTCGCTGTACAATGATGATGATGATGAGACGTTAACTCAACAACCCCTGGTCAATTCTTGCCCTTATTTATGTATGTGATTATTCGCAACCGGTAGACGGTGAAACATGAAATTCATTCCCTCTTGTCTGTAGTAAACACACGAGTTCCGCGCATTCGGTTCAACTCATGTGAAGAGGAAAATTTCACACTATAGATAGGTGAACCTCGTTTCGAACGGCGACAAGGGGACTAGTAAATATTTACAATAAATTCGTGCTTAATAGTGTACCCTATCCAACACGCAGGGCACATAATCTTACTGAGAATCTCAGAAGAGTAAAAATACCTGAACAGCAGGTAATACACTCATCTGGATTCAATGGTACCTCCCCGTACATTATTATCCGCTATACACAGTAGTTTAGTTTATCTTCAGTAACTTTGCATTAGAAATCAAAATATAATATACTACACTATTTCATGACCAACAGACTAATTGGCAACCCGAAAGGAAAATATTCTTCGACATTCATTTTAATCTGTCACACAAACATTCATGCACACTAGAATAGAGTACACTGGTGCATATTAAAACGAATCGATTGACAAAAGGCGACGGTTCACGTGGTTCTCATATAGCATGAGTATGATGACCCTTGAGAAAAGATCACGGTGTAACATTCTTCGAATACTCCACATGATTTACCAACAGCCGATTGACCTGATAAAGGCGAATGCTTTGCATTACTTCGTTGAATGGGAGAAAGTTGTGCGCGCAAAAGGCAAGACCAGTAGACAGTCAAACCAGTCTCTTGTGACGATTCTACTGGCACAAATTCCTCCGTTTTCCATTCAAAGATATATATAGATATCCCACAACTTAATTATGTTCACAAAGTAATCATCACACTAAAGCCTTTTACGACTGGTCGTTCCGAGCCCTAGGAGCTTAAGGTATCGAAAACCATACTCAGTAAATAGGCCTTTCTCGCGACTTTGGACACTATCTGTTCTGTTGCTGGTTACATAGTAGACTGTAATTAGAAAAGGTCGATACACCAGCCAACACTGAAGAGGACAACTTCCTTTGTATGAAATAATTTACACTGAGACGATAGAGAAGCTAGTTTGACGCATAGGTCGGACTTGATTGAGTCAATGAATAACAGCAACTTATGTGCTGCCTAAATCGACTGACATCCAAGTAAATGGTGTTACATCCTCCGATTGGTGAACAGGTGAAGATTTCTGTTTGAATCCAAACATGTTTGGAAACACACTCATCATCCTGAACTTGTTCGACCTTGGACAAACCACGTCACATTACTTTCCCTCGCCTCAATTTGTCAGTTCGCTTACACCTTGTGTTTGACCTTTTTTAACATCGTTCGAATTTCACAGATTCCTCACACGTCACATGTCACCAAACGCAATTTTGTCCGAACGCTGTCTCCATTGCCGCTAGACGTCAGTTCATTTTCACCCCTCTTCCTTGTTAGTGTGTCTGTCCGCTCATCATTCTACCCTTCGACCCTCCCTCATANCCTCATACGTTTCACCTTGAAATCGTCCTCCACCGAGCGCCTTCCTATAACTTACCGGGCTCAGTCCGAGTCAGTTCCGGTCTGTCCCTCACCCTTCCTCTCTTTCTGTTAGGTTTTAATCTCACTCAAAAGTGATAGTTCATTGCATTGTTCCGACTTCTACTCAGACCTCTTTTATTGTTGCTCCCTCATTGTTTTCACATCTTCCGTTCCCTGGTCACGTGACTAACAGATCTCCTTTGACTGTTTCATTCTCCTGAGCGTCTTAGCGTCCAGTTATCGTTAATCCACTTCGCCAACTGTCCCGCCACACACCTGGAACAGTAAACCGATTTCACCAAATAACCAATGCATCTGCATAACTCAAAACTACCGAAAACGCTGCTCTTTTAAGTGCGTTTTGCATCATAGCACCTGATCCTTTCCCGTTTGTAAATACACCCTGAAGATTCACATTAGATTCGGTATCCCGATGAATCAATTTCATTACTAAAAGCCATCAATATATCTTTCTCCATTATTCCTCAGCTCGCATGACGTATAAGATTGATCTTGTTACGGATCGAAAACTGCGCTCTTGGGAACAACAAAAGCATGAGCTGTACACAATACGTTTACATGAAGTCTTGTATTGACAAATAGAATTGTGATGCCTAATATAAGTAGTACTGCACAATCAATATCACTGATGGTAATGGGAAAAAAACGAAATAAGGATAGACGTTCGATTTGCTAAAACTGAAGGAAACCTAGGCGACAGATTGGAACATACGACTCGAATGAAAATAATTGAATACGTGTATAACAAAACGCCATGTGGCTTTGATGATTTATTCGGAATAAATTCGACTGTCTATTTTTAGTACCGGTGTTTTTCCGACCCCGTTCAAATAGACAGTGGCATGAGGTACCTAAAATATTCTCACCGGGAGATACGACAGCATCCAGGGAGAAACCGCATCTCTATTTTTGGTGGAATCATGTTTATCTTGTACAGTCTTCTCTATTGCCGGATAACCTACCCGAGTTCGCGTCATAGATTATGCCAGAGTTTGGAGTACCAAACTGCCTTGAAAAGTGAAGCCAGTATAGTAACATTACACGATTTATGTCCTCAACGATTTCGCTGCATCTTAACTGTTGCATACTGCAGACAAATACAATGTTTATATAAGGTTTGGGAATGGATTACAAAATAAACACTTGTAAATGGGTCAAGCCAAGGTGGTGACACAGAATTGGTTTCCATCGGTTAACTGCGATCGCCTCGGCGTTCTTGAGCATTCTGGTGTTAAACTTAGTAAAAATCACTCGAAATGTTTCCTCGCGATCCACGAGGTGTTGTGTCATCAATAAACGCTTGGCAATCGATGAGCTTGGTGGTTTGTAAGCACGGACTATGCCAGTTACCGGCTGTGTGGACTCTGACATGGCAACCTTGAGTTGAACCCTGTTCGGAATGTGTTTTAAAACCCGATTATGTAATTGCCTTTCTGTTCTGCCTATGCAAGTGCCTCCGCACCCATATTGGAATGATTAGATTACGTTTGAGCTCGCATACAGACGTAGGCATTCTTTAACCGGAGGGACGGGTATGAGATGCAGCGAAATCGTCCAGGACATAAATAGTGCAATGTTGCTATACTGGCTTCACTTTTCAACTTTATCATGGGAAAAGCTTGTTTCCGTATCAAACTGCTGTTCTGCTTTGCACTTACCCGCCACTGAAACACAGTAAATTAGGTGCGACTAAGTCCACTTCTGGGGGCACTGTGAAATTAAGCTGATCACCGTGGCCCTCACGAATTGAACGGAGCCTGTAACTGTGTCACAAATGATAACGGTGGATAAATACTGAGTCACGTTCCGTTAACTTTAAACCAACTTCCCCGTGTGATCTACATTCCTTCACGTCCCAATCTAAACATCAGTTTGCTCGGTGTGTTTATGCTTGGCGAAACAGAACAGTTACTCATACACCGCAAAACTCCAATGAGTTAAGATTAGCGAAAAAACACGGCACATCTCAATGCAATACTGCAGGACATGCTGGATTGCCTGAGGACGAAACATAATTCACTCGAAAGGTATGACCCCACACGCGCACACAGTCACATACAACTGATAAGCAAATAGTGAAAATGAAAAATAGATTTTCGCGAATCAATGAAACCCGTTATCTATTGATTCCGGTAAATCTTCTTAATGGGTTGCACTTCCGCTTCGATTAAACCTAAGCCCTCTCCCGTGATGGTCACCATACAGTTACTAGGAGGAAAACCACCAATATGTAATTAATCTTCCTGGAACAAAGTGGATTGACAAATGTGCAGTGGTCGCCCGAAAGGTAGACCAACTAATCAAGTCAAGACCAGCGAGACAGTGAGCTTGATGCACCTCCGTTCATAATGAACCATAATCTGCATATACTAATGTCTTATAGTACAAAATATAAGATGAAACAGCTGTTCAGTTCTCTTTGTCGGCCATCATAAAGGGTTCCATCAGATTTATAGGTATGAACCGTTTTCACAATCAAATTAATTAGTATTTCTGTAATCAGAATGGTGTTTACTAGCATCCTCTACATATATGGTGAGACCCAGTTCACTTATTATCGTTTTTCCACGGTCTTCCATGGAACGACTGTCCTCGGTTTGAATTAGACAAACGCTGAAATCATTTCTTGTCTTACTTTTCCGAGCTATAGAATAATTGAAAAATGGCGAGGAAAAGAGATTATTACAACCGATTTGTGAATTAGCTTTGGTCTTAACGAACCACGTGGAAACAGCTACCGCAAAACTATCAATCCCGTGCTAACCTTGAAAGAATAAGAGACACCTAGGGTCGTACACGATGTTGGTTTCAAAATTCTTGATGTCCAGAACTCAGAAGGCTAAACATATAGCAATATCCTATCCTATGCGCATGATGAGGTCACAATTACTTTATCTACCATACTGCAAAACCGATCGTGTTCTCCCAGGGAAATTTTGTCCAGTCATCGATATACTACTTATTGTAAAATATTCAATAAAGACGATTAAGTCGCGTTTGTTGCTGTTGGTAGCATCTAACCCACCTACAAATAGTCCAATCATAATGTTGACTCATCAAAGTCCTGATTCTCAAAAAGCTGTTCAAACAAATTTACAAATGAGGTTATTGTGACGAAAATACCGTTCCCGGAGTGCAAGAAACACGGCAAGAACTGCAAAACCGGTCATATGCTTCCAGGGAAATTTCGTCCAGTCATTCCACGCAATACTTCACCATCTTCCTGTTCAAAATACAATTTTCTTCAAATTCTTAAAATTCGAAATCCACTACTCCTATATACAGAATTAAAAGTCCATGGATATTCATTTTTGCATTTATCCCAGTTATCACTAGTCTTTCGTTTATTGGTTGCAGATGGTGATGTTAACTGGCCATCCTTCAGATTCCTCCATCCTCCTTCGTTCATTCAAGGAATATGTATTAATCCGAATCGATACGAATCACGAATCGCAATTACAGACAAAACACGAAATCGTACTGGTGATTGCATGTTGAAATCTCTCCACAAAGAGGCACGAGGGAGGCCACAGAAGTAGTGGTTCATTTTGGAGGCACTGGAGGTTAGACTGGTTTCTGGCCACGTTATCAGAAGAGAGTAGTCGCTTCACTCGGAATCTCTCTGTATCTGCTCATCATTTTGCTCACAGATCTTACATGCTTCTGCAAACTCAGATCTTTCTCATCCAACGATGTCAAATTGTTGATTCTGGCCACCGGATGATGATCGCACAATAACTCCTCCAGATGATGATCATCATAATTACAGCGCGACACCTGCTTGTTCATTTGGAGGATGAACTCACAAGATAACTTGTTCTCGAGACGTACCAAGGAATTGAACTGTGCCCGTTCGTTTGTCTGTAACTCGGTGGGTAGAAGATGGTCAAGCAGCAGCCACTTTGGTGAATCATACGGAAGTTGTTTTTTNTGGGGGGGGGGCTTTAGGAAATGAAAGGTTCTTCAGTAGGGAATGCAGCTCTGGATAACCAGTGGTGAGAAATAGCAATGGTTGGCTCTGCATCGTGCTAACCTTGCGAATACAGCACCACAATTACCAAAGTATTGGTAATCGGTTCTCGTAGCTCAGGTGGACTGAATTCCATTTCGCCTTGTGTAGTGGACACTTCACAAGCACTAATGATGTCACCTCGGTTGGTGATGAAATGTTTGGAAACAAATTGCTAATCTCAGCGAACAGGTGAAAGAGAATACAGCACCGCAGTTCCAACCGATCCACCCGCTGCTCGATCTTGTAGGGAGCATGCAGGTTCAGTTATTCAATAGTAAACAGTTCCATTTCGTGACACCAGATTGTATTCATCTGAATAGACACGGACCTCGAACCGTGAGGCACGAGTCACAATCACCGAAAAAAACACGGAATATTGCTGGTAGTCATATGCCGAAGAAGAACCACATGCTTGGGAATCATTAGGCTCGATGTGTTGGGAACTAGTAGTCAGTGCCACAGGAAAGTATTGCCAACTGTTTTCTAGCAAACAACCATCGATCCACAGCAAACGCATATTAATGGCCATTGATGAAGTCGTAAGGTGATTTGATGAAGAAACATGCTCACGGTGTTGTAAACTGTTCAAAAGAAATGACGTTTCGCTCAGTGTGACGTGGGCACCTCAAACAGATCTTTCAAAGATACTATGTGGTATATAGGTAAAACAATAAAGCATGTTTCACCTATACAATCAACATATTTCACTGAGTAAAAGAACCACCCCGTGTGTTTGGAGATGAAAAAATGTCACACTTTTCGCTTGCACGAACACAGTTAACTTTGTGGGTTGTTCTTTGGCAATCATAAACCAAATGAAAACGGTCTGGTTGACTGTTCGGTGGTAAATTAGGCAGTATGCTTTCGTTCTGTCTGTAAGGTCTGTAAGAGTGCTATTCTCAGCCGAGTTTATAAATTCACACTACTGATGCGAACCAACGTCGAAACAAATGTACGATGGTGTTTCCGGGCTTTTCAGTTTATATTTCGCTAGCCCCTAACACGACGAACTTCACCACATAATACATATCACTAACTGATCGTGGTAAATATCCAATAACATTGAAGTTATGTGACTTGCTCGGCTCTAGCATTTTAAGTAACATCTGTCCAGCAGTGAACTGCATGGCACAAGACAACTAGGTCATTCCAATGAAACCAGACTGGTCACAGCTGTCATTGTAAATTCACTTTCTCCTTCCTTTCTTTGTTCCCATACTTCCCTTCCATACCCATACCCCACTCCCAGAAGGAAAGAGAATTCCGTGCCACAACCGACTTTTCGGTTAATCTAAGGTGACCGGATGAAAATTCGTCACACTTGAACCGGACAGAGAACATCATCATGCTGCGTTTGCACATTCATCAGGGGTCACCCTCAAAGTATTTGCAGGACCCACATAACACTGGTGTGAAAAACGGACTAGTGGGATAACTTCATTAACGGATAAAAACTTTAGGATAAAACTCTGCGTATACTAAATTGTTTTGTCTACTGGTTAGATTTGTATTTTGCTAGGGCATTGAAATGATTTTGTCCAACCAAACTATCAGCAAGTTTGGAAAATTATACTTGCAAAACATGGGTGTAAAGTTGAACACTTTGTTTCCCGGTTGTATATTCCTAAACGTGAAAACGTTCTTTCTAAAGTGACCATGCGACCTTCGATGTAAATTCGAAGTTCAGCTTAAATTTAGTTTTGATAACAGTAAGAAGAGGAATAGAAACGCGTGCGAAAGCAGGCAGTTTAAATGCATTCCTGTTATGAGTTCATCTCACTGCTCGTGAATGCACAGATTTGATAATGAGATAAAGTTCAAGAATTGAGGAACAGTAAGGACAGGAAATACATAAATTATCGATCCGATAAGTCTGTACCTCGGAAAACCCAATCTCTGCTCTGTACACCGGACAAAGGCGTTTTCTGTGAGGTAGAAACAGCAAAGATGAATGTACTGGTCCAACACTCAGTAACGGCGGTTCGCGTTGCGGCTTCGTAATAGACAACAGGAGAAGGAATCACTTTAACACAATCTAAATCCACATGGCATATTCCTCAGCCCCATGACCAGAAAAATGAAATTCAATTGGTAACTACATTCTGATATTTCTGGATGAATATCATTTAATCCATGTGATCTCTAGCAATAAACTAACTGTACAGTGTAGCCAACAATCCAGGGACAAAACTGCGGTGATAGTCTAAGGGACACTGCTTGAAATTCAAGTTAGTTGTTCCAGCCGAGACCCGCTGTACTGTACAAGCCTTCATGGACACAGTCTCTCATCGTTCCTGCAATACGCATAAGCATCTATCTACCGATTATTAGTCAATGATATTTATTATACGAATTACTACTTCCCGAACTAAACGGCTATAATGTCAAAGTCTATGTTTTCAATTCCCCTCAAAAATTGCGTAAGAGCTTGAACAGGTATTATTACAGAATAGGCTAATTTCCACATTTTCGTGTCAAATCCTCAGCTGTGTACCTCTATCTCTATTAAACTTCTATCAGAACAATAACAAGTTTTCGGACCCCCAAAAACACTCAACTAGGCAAAATCACTGCGAAGACCAATATCCCATTGTCGAGGAATATCAACGGTACACTTCCTATGGAGAATGGATCCTGAAATCTGTCAGACATCACCCAGCCTATCCCGATGCACACACTTCAGCCTCTATAACTCGATTCTTCATAGTAGCCTGATGTACATCTTGAACGAGCAAGTCAATAGCCATGGGATGAGCGAGAAAAGTGACGCGTAATGAGCTTGACGAAGGGTCTGGGCTATTATCATTTGCGTGTTCATTGGGCCAAATCGGCTTATTTTGTGTGCAGCAGATCCCGGGTTCGATCGAAATTGAGGGAGATGCACAGAATTTGTGGAGAATCGATCACGTGGTTGAAACAGTTGAGTCGAATTTCAGTTATCTTTATTTAAGACATCATCCCCAGACTCAATAGGAAATCCTTCGTCGTAGAACTCCGCTACCATCATGCTTCGAGCTTTGAAAGTTCAATTTTTTATGGGAATCAGCTGATCACTCCTGGATGAGATAATCTTCATGATTACATGCAGGCAAAAGTGATCAAATTACACTCTGATTAGGGTGAAGGTATATGAAGGTTGGACGCTTTGGTCAGGGTGATGAGCCCATTTGTATTACTTCCGGCGACGGACAATATGCATGGTCTTAGTGTAAGAATGTTGGCCGTCGAAGGTGTCGCTAACGGTTTCCAATCCAAAACTGAAAGTTCACAAATCGAGCGGCTGGAGGGACAAACAACTGCGCACTTCTGTCGAATACCAACGAGGAAGAAACAGTTGACCAGTGCCCATTATCAGTCACCACACATACAAGAACTGCTCCATCGCATTGATATGCAGGTCGAACAAAGTTACACCACTAAAAATGGCCAGTTTGTAACTTTGGGCAATAGGTGGCGTTCAAAACACGTTACAATACGCCATCAGTTTAACATTTCGATTCCTGAATATGTGAGAATAGTTGTGCTTATTTTGTTCTGTTAATTTTGACTGGTATTTCTTCATTCTTCGCCTTCAGGTGATGCTATCAATTCATCCAGCAAAGCATATATTCTGGAGGCAATGATCTCGAATTTCGCTCTTGTTAGGGCTTATCTGTACCGCATCTAAAATTTGAGCCTAGATTTCCTTGCATTGAGAGTATCGGCCAGCTTAAACTGAAGCTGCCCAAAATTCTGTGTTTTGTCATCTTCAATGAAAATCAGTAAGCTTTTAGGCCCGAAATTAACTGTCTACCATGTGTTAACTCATGGTAAAAACCATTCACTCCATCAGGTGTCGCAAGCGGGTTCAGATACAAGTCCCCAGTTGGACCCGCTGAGCTGCATGATGGATAGCACTGTCTACTTTCACCGGTACCTGATTTAAGAATCTACCGGTAATTTTGATGAAAGCACGTATCGAGGGTCTTTTACACACAACACCAGTTTTTATGTCCGGCAATGTGAATCGAAATGCGTTAGATCTAAAAAGATTCCAGAGCAGTTAGAATTGTTTAGGCCGAATAACAAGCGCAAAATTATAGTGAAAACTATCAACAAATCTCCCGTTTGGCCATGTGAGTTCGTGATTGGTTTGAAGCTACAAGTGCACGTGAAGATCATCGTATGACAAACTACGAATAGCACAGACCTGGATAAACAAAACTGAGTCGTCAATGATGCTAACAGCCGATCGATAGGGCATATCCAACGGAAAGTAACGTAGTATTTCAAAGAGAGAATTTGTATTGTATAGAGCAAATGAAGCGCGAAATGAAAAATAGGAAGCACAGTACAGCCGTTTCGACCTGTTTGGGTATAATCAGCAGTGCGAATCCACTTACCAAACCGGGGATCGAACCCGGGACCTCATAGGTAGAAAGCAAGCACGCTACCCACTCAACGACCGGGCAGCTGATCAGACCATTTTTCATTTTCTATATGCACGATATAGCACAACCCATTTTTACGAGCTGTTTGCGAACATCGCGCTTCGCTCCTTTCAGTACTACCCTCCGGAGTTATGATTCGGTTGAAAGCTTTCACAATCGGTCTACTTGTTCACGCTTCATTTGCTTCATACATGATGAATTCCCTCTTTGAAATTGAATCAACTTCCCCATTATGCTCATGTAACGTAGTATTTACTAAAATATTAACAAAATGATACTTTTATTCTGCAATATTTATTCTTTTAATGATATAACGAACGCTTTCAGATTGGACTCAAAGGAGGACTATTTTTCAGGTATACTTATGCGTGCGGGTAATCGTCTAAATAAACTGCGGAGAGGACTAATGGATACGCCCAGAGATTATTCCACCCGTATCAGACACCTGGTGAGAATACCATTCATGTTACATTGTAGAAATGTTTGGATTTTGTCGAGTCCACAAAAGTTCATGCTCTCGTTACAATCATCCGTTCGAGTCAAAAGCAAACTTAAAGAAAGAAATCGGTACATCTGATTCGTCAAATTCAGCTCGCGCATATGTGAACAGTCAACAGGTTGAGTTCCATTCATGTGATCAATCTGACCTGAAATTTCAAACGGTGCCTATTAAACAAACACTTCATCACCGAAGTGAAACAACCCCCCGGTAAAGTGTTGAAAACAAAGTAATCTACGTTGAACTTCGGATCCTGTCAGTTATAGACAGACATTCCATCGATCTGCANCACACACACACACACACACACACACACACACACACACACACACACACACACACACACACACACACATTTTCACTTAAAATAAGGTCAACCATGGTTCCGAACCTAAGCCTGGAATCTCAATGATCTCATCTTGTTTCTCGTGATGAACTTTATCTCGATGTCCTTGACCACTTCCGAGAATACGAAAACAGTTCATTTTTGCAACTCCACACAACTTGTAGTTTTTGGCACTCCTTAGAGTTGTCAAAACAGTGAATACGGTCATCCACAACCGAGTGAATTTCGACTTTTCATTCCACTTTAGTACACATGATCATTCGCTTTGGATTCTGATTTAGCGATCTAAAATCTAGTCGGAATTGAATCATATCTTCATCAATCAAAGTGTTCCTGCTTCATTGCACTGTGACTAAAAATTGGTTCGCATGCCAACACTCACAGATTTCAAAGTTCACAACTGGGAAATAGCCCTGTTAATAGGCTGCCCAGTATATCCGTAAAGTTCATCGCGGTTCAAAAGTGTGGATGGCGGTAACTAGATGGTACTCCAAAAAAAACCTACTTCGGTCCCCTGGTAAACCACCTCGTTACTGAACTCCAGAAAATCCAGTGAGTGCACTCGTGTTGGTACTTGGCAAGGTTTAAAACAGCTGCGCAGTGTTTCCGAGACTTTTAGTGATAGTTGGAGTCACTAAACCACGCATTTTACAAAAAAATGACAGCCTGAAACTGATTAACAATCCGTTAAAAGGTGCCAATTCAACTTGACAGAGTAACGCGCGGGTCCGCGCACAACATCGGTTTCTGCTGAAAACAATCCAAAAAGCTTCGTTCTTTTTTCAAGTGAAAACTGTTTCCAGTGATTCATAAACATGCCGTTATCATTTACGTGGGATAGGATTAAGCCCGAACTATGTATATGCCCAGAACAGTCTAATCCAAGCTCTCCATTTAATCTGAGTTAATGAGCCCACCCCTCACCCTGCCCACAAGCATGTTCACACAAAAACATTGATTACTCGGAGGTAGGTCACAAGACCCACCTGACACTTGAAAATCCTGGGTGCATGGAACTTAGAACGTGATACGCAAGACACACAAACACACTTATACACACCGTAATCCAATCGTCATATTTCAATGTTATCCCCCATCACGTCGAGACTGCACCTTGACGTGGTGTGATAGCTTGCGCGCCTCAGTGACCCTGAGAGCTACACAGGATGGCTTCTTACAGCCTTAGGTCCAAACATGCCTGAAAGGTCAACGGGTAGAGGCCAGACGAAGACCAGTCTCACAAGGCCAGCTGCTTGGGCACCTCCTGGCTTCGTTCTTCTATCATCACCCGCCCCTGGAGAGGCCACTCCAGCAAATAAACACGGTGAGAGGCAGTTTACCGGTCGAAAAACCCCCGCTAGATGGACTTAGGAGCGGGGTACCTGGAGCTTCCTCTCGACGATGGGAGAAGCCTTCGCACTTCATTAGACAGCTACCGCCCGCCCAAGCTGGGCACTCAGCGTTTTACCATCAAGACCAGAGATTCAGAATCTATAGGATTTTTAAAGCCAAATTCTCCTTTTCACCTGGCTGCGTTCAATGGCCGCACACTCTATCAGATTAGCCAACAAGCTGCTCTGGCTAAAACTCTCGAAACTTTCAATGTAGATATATGCTGTGTCTCCGAAACACGCATACAAGACCATACTTCCATTATCTCCCTGCGTTCTCCTGATACCAACCTCAACCTCATGCTTTACCCTTCGTGTGTCAGGCGATTCGGCATCCGAAGCTCGCGGTGTTGCTGGTGTCGGGATTGAGCTAAGTGCCAAGGCTGAGCAATCTCTCCCTGACTGGATTCCAGTCAGTAGCCGATTGTGCGCTGTACGTCTCAACGGTTCAGTTCGAGTCAACAGCTACAGAATGAAGCTTCGATGCTTATTCGTCGTATCAGCGTATGCACCGACCGATTGCAGTATACCGGAAATCAAGGATGAATTCTACCAGGATCTTTCTCAAATACTCCAAAGTGCTCAATCAACGGACGTCGTAGTAGTCGCCGGGGACTTCAATGCTTAAGTGGGATCCCTGGAAGAATCAGAAAGGCTTCTTGGCGGATCACATGCAATCACAGCCAACAGGACGGACAACGGAGACCGCCT
Organism: Echinostoma caproni; assembly: GCA_900618425.1. Classification (NCBI taxonomy): domain Eukaryota; kingdom Metazoa; phylum Platyhelminthes; class Trematoda; order Plagiorchiida; family Echinostomatidae; genus Echinostoma; species Echinostoma caproni. The sequence continues at coordinate 30,400 of UZAN01039744.1, read as the reverse complement.
GCTCCAACTCTGCACGGACCACGGATTGTTCCTGTCAAACACGAACTTCTGGCACAAGAAATGCCATCGACTTACATGGAAACCGCCAACCTCTTCAATGCGCTGGACCCAAATCGACCACATAGCCATCAGTTACCGCTAGAGGGGATCAATTCAAGACTGTCGCTCTTACTAGTCAACAGCTGTGGACAAAGACCACGCCTTGTTACGAGCCAAGTTCTCCTTAAGCCTGGCAAACAACCGCAAAACAGCCACCGACAACGGATATCCGCGATACAGTGTCAGCGATTCAGGCAAGTCGGCCTTCGAAGCGGAGTTCTCCAATCTCCTGTCAGTTCAACCGCCAGCCGAATGACTCAATGAACACTGGAGTAAGTGGTCGACCTCCATAGATTACGTTGGTTGGGACATGTGTTACGCATCTCACCAGATAGGTTACTACGGCGAGCGATGTTCGCCGAGGCAGGTAGCGGCTGGAAAAGGTTCAAGAGTGGTCAGACGAAGACCTGAGAAAACCCTAACCAGGAGACTGGGTCACATAGGTCCTGTTAGGCTCCCTGGCTGGGGACCGTGGGATGATCGTAACCGATGGTTAGAGACACTGAGCGAAATGGCTGGGTGTCGCAACCAGTGGCGTTCGTGCATCTTCTCAATCTCTTTGCGACCTTAAACCACTGAACTTCTCCAGTTTCTTTTCGACTCCACTTTCAAGTTTACTTTCTTCTCCTATTCTTCATCCAAATAGGCAGCCAAAAGACAGCAACGAAAACCGGCGCGCGAATGTGCGTGGTTAATGGTTGTTCAAACTTAACTGAGCTGAACTGAATGTTATCCTCCCTTATAAATTGTGACATGATTAGGAATTACNTTCGAAATTTGAATGCTTCGTTTGCCTACAGCAGTGATCCGCATAGAAGTTCACGGCTAAACGGAGGAATCTTGGGAAATATGAACACACAACTCAACATGGTGCAAAATAATCGTGGGCTGCATCAATCACTAGCCAATTAAAGCACTTTTTCATAGGTCAGCAAATAACATGAGTCAGTGAAATAGATGAAGATTGGTCACGTGTGTGCGTTTACTATAGTTGGTGATGCGTGGGATTTCGAATCGTTCTGCAACCATCATTTATATTGCCAAATAAATTAAGTGCATGGAGGGCTTGGCACTCGTTTTGTAACAGCCATTAAGTCACTCTAGTGTTTATAGCTGACCATGGTGCATTCAGAGCTCTCGCTGACTGTTTTTTAACGCACAGGGGATGGAATGTTCGGCCGAATCACGATCGCTTCTACGGTTGACAGCGTGCGATGGTTGACCCGCAC
>UZAN01039743.1:107090-117646 GCA_900618425.1 Echinostoma caproni | reverse complement strand
AACTGAGCTTCGTCTGGCCTCTTCCCATTGACGCTTTAGACGTGATTGGATCTGCGGCTGTGAGCAGACATCTGGTATAGCTCGCAGGGAGGCCCGCAAGCCAGCACACCACATCAAGGTGCAGTCTCATGTTGATGTCAATGTGCACTTTCGTCGTGATGGTCCCGGTATAGCCCCGAATGTTGGTATTTCGTCCTTTCACTGTGATGGTACAACTCTTCCGTCACGGGAAGGCAGGAAGTCGGGCTTCCTCAGGATAAGCTGTTTGAGACGCTTGGTTACTTCTCGAGGTGCATTGGAGAGGTGATTAGTCGCAATCCAAGACACCCACTCCCGACCTTACTGAAACTTTCGGAGGCGGTCCGTTGTTTGAGCTCCGTCACAACTACTTCATTTGCAAACAGTTCAAACTTCTTTTTTCGAATTATAGGACTCATAGTAGCGGACATCGCGTTCATCCCTGGAATAGTCATAACATGAATAGTGTAGCGTTCGCGTATTATGGATTCATTACCATTGGCTTATGCTCATTTCTTATCAATCACAAATATACACTCAAGCTGAAGATGGACGTAAACTTGCGATATGTTTTTAGCTATTTTTCATCACAGAATTCGTTGCTTAGCGCACAGCCAATTATTTACAGTCCCCTAACTTTATTTTCTACAACCCCTAACCTTCCTTCTGACAGTCAAGATCACGCGAAAAAGACTGTGACAATGGAACAACATCCGCATCTTTCCGGTCCACCGATGCCCTCAATCCATCCGTGTCGTCAGGCCGAGGTAATGCGTAAACTGATCGGAGCGGTGGCCGAAGGTGGTGCAGAGTTGGCAGTTCACCAATACCTCATGATCTTTTTAAAGTTTGTGCAAGCTGTCATTCCCACAATCGAGTACGACTATACTCGAAGTTTCTCCATGTCATAATCGGGTTCCTGTACTCTCACGATACTGTCAGTCTTTCGTCTTTTCATCTCCGTATTGCACTATAGCCGATTGCCATTTTTCTTTCTGTTTGTATGATTTCTTTCTTTGTGTGCAACACTTCTTCACTCCGAATCATGCCGTTTTATTCCCAATATCGGACACTCATGTTTGTTCAATCCGCAGGACCTCTATTCGTGTTTAAATGAATGCCATTTACTGCTTTGTGCCAAATCACATCCAATGCAGTACCTCACGAGTAACTTTTCTCTCTGTCTTATCTGTTTCCACCTTGTAATCCTTTGACCAGTCCGCACGTTTTGACATTCATATGTTCGGATCAATCAGTCTTAGATACCATGCTGATATATGCACTGAAAGTTTACGTGTTTAAATATAAGCGTACTGATTCACTTTGATTCGGATTACAATCTCCGATCCCCTTTTTTCGTGCCTCTGCTTCTTTCCATGTCTGTCTGCAAGTGTTTTCTGTTTCTAAATACGAATCTGGAGATGACTTTGTACCCATAGGGTTTTATTGTGGTTATATGTTCCCCTCTCAAACCGACTAGTTAATTACGACTCAGTTAAGTGACTAACCAGTTAGTGCTCGACGGTAGTTCGTGAAGTGTTAACTGACGCTCGATTTTATTGTCACAGTACCCAGGTCATCATTATCTTAACTAATCGTTCATCTTCAAGTGCGAATTTTTGGATTGCCTCTAAAAGCCAGTCGCATTTTCATGATGTCCGGTTGATATAACATAAGGATTAGATGGATGACCTATTAATTGTCACCNCCCTCCTTTTCTCTCAGTGTTTGGGTTACTTTCTTCTGTGGCACAAAACTGGCAGGAAGTGGAGCAACTTCATTCACCCATTCTTGATTGAGTTTCGTTAAGCTCTAAGGACAAGGAAAGGGAATCGTGAAGTTTCACTACGCAACCTTGACTGAGGCCTACCAATCAGTGATTGTTATCTGGCCGTATCCTGGCGAAAGACAGTTCAACTTTCTATCCCATTGCACAGGTTTCGGATGAACTAACGAAGCACGAATATGCGGATAATCATGCCATCGATGCTGTATACGTGTTGCTTCTGTAATGCTTGGAAGGATTCAGTTGAAGTCACGAGTAGTTCGCCGACGGACTTTGGATATACTATGCATTGATGCTTCAATATCAGCTAATCAAACAGTTGTTCTCGTCTTCTGATCGGTTATAGTGATCCAATAACTTGAGGTTCGTCTTCGCTGCTCTATCGGAATCTTTCTATCCCCATTCCAATTTGAGTGGATGCATTGGTGCTGTCGGCTGGTACCACGGTTTTTGATCATAATGACAATGTCCTATGAGATTTCATGGGGAACAGCTTGATCTTTTCGATTCGGGAACGATTCACGGTACCAGATTACCCAGTTAACTCGATTTGTTCATTAAAAGTTTTTCAAGTCTCAACTTGAAGCTCTCAAACAGACTATACTCGTAAGAATGCAAATTCTTCTGCGTTTTACGCAAAAAATGCTGCTAAATATACTATTGGTCAATTTGTGACGAGAATTACCCTTATCCACCAAATCCCAATATATGGATTGTTTCAACTGGTCATCTCGTTTACTCCTAATCTAGTATGTAGATGAGATGATAACGATCGACATGTCCAATCCCCGCGCAAGTACATTAATTTTCTCTAAGCTACTCATTTGCGTATAACGATTGAGATTGCCAGGGTAAACATTCGAACCAAATCCCACTCGAAATCCATCACAAAAAGGTAAACATGCAAATATTTTTGTTAGAAGGTTTCGGTCCAAATAAGTGATGTGCATGTTTCCAATCGAGTTAGCAGCAGTAGCTTTATGCACTCGGTTAAGCTAATTCTCGGCATTTTACACCATATGGCTATAAATTTACGAAATATGAAATTAAAATTATCAGCTTTTTCCAATTCCTGGTTTTATCGTGGTGCACATCTATTTCTACATTGTCTTCAGACCATCGTTGTTTCTCGTACCTCAGATCTATCTTGTTTTATGGTGTATGATTGTTGGTTCAATGGATTATAAGTGCTGAACATACATATCGTTTTTTTTAAACCAGTGAATTGATGAAAACCATCGTTTTGTATGCAGCCATTACTAATCATGTGTGAACTTCGATCTCTTCAACGGTTAGATATAGTTCGTCCTCGTCATGTGATGATAGAATACTCTGTGATTATGTGCATGTTCATGGGGCAATCGAGTCAGCTGATTGTATGATTTCTAACAACATTCTAAATATTGCGATGCAGCTGACTAATCTTTGTTGGACTACTAATTCAGTGTTATTGATCATATTTTCAAGGAATTATTCCCTCTATTTTTTAGGCTGTTATTGGTTTGCGTGTGGTGTCTCGTTTCGTAACATTAAACGAACTTGAACAAAGAACATAACACTGCAAACGAGCATGATTTAACTTACATAGTTTCAAATCAAATACGGAGTTGGCCGTACTTCCACCTGACAAAGGATCTGGTGCCGTCGTTATGGATATGATCGAATACAAGGAGAGAATGTGTTTATCACTAAGTGACGAATCAAGGTTTGTGCCTGAAGAGAAAAGGCCACAGGATCCTCGCGAACTAGAAAGGAAGATATCATCAGAAATACAATTTTTATTTGAAGGAAATTTCATAAATAAACCACCGCCAAAACACTCAAATCCATCGGTACTCAAACACCACAAATGCATGAGTTACCAAAAGTGCATAAACCTGGTATACCACTTCAACCAATAATGTCCATGCGAAATTCTCCCCAACACAATATGGCCAAGTGGGTCGTTAAAATGCTGAAGCCGGTAAGAAAATCTATTGCAAAGTACTCACTGAAGGATAGTTTCGAGCTAAACATAAATGACTGTCATATGGCATCGTTCGATGTCGCTTCTTTGTTGACCAGTGTGTCTGTTGTGGAAACTATACAAATCATCTGTTACTACGTGTTGGAGAAACAAATCCAGTTGGGCATTCACCTTTCTGTCCCGGAGCGCCTACCCATTCTATGCACAACGGATGTACACTTCAGTTTTCGAGGTCGGCGATTTAGACAAGTCGATGGCGTGGCTATGGGCAGCCCTTTGGGTCCTATTCTAGCTGACTTATTCATGGTTAGTCTGGAGAACAAAGCCAGTAGGACATTAAACGGTATTGTACGTCGATGACACGCTGATAATCACCCGAAGCACCAGGGAGACCGAGCAGTTGTTGGCTGAATTGAATTCCTTTCACACAGATATCAATTCACTATGAAAGCTGAGCAGAACAACACACTCCCATTTCCAGATATTGTTATTGGGCGAAGATCAGTCGGAACTATCTCGAGGTCCATGCATAGAAAATCTGCGTGGACCAGGCAGTATATGCACTTTAGGAGTTTTTTTCCGATCCAATACAAACGAGGTCTCGCGCGTACCCTGTTTGATCGAGCTATGCGATTGTGTACTCCGGATAACGTGGAAAGTGAGCTAATTGGACTATTGGAAACTTTAAAGCTCAATGGTTACCCAGCGAGGTTAATACAAAGGCACAATGCACAAGCCGAACCCAAGACCTCGGTAATGGCAGCACCAAAATGCGACGTTCTCATTCAACTACCGTTCAAGGGTGACGATGTGGGTCAACTTGTACGAAGACGGCTGGTAGCATCGGTAGCACGCACATATTTTGCTGCAAATCCGGTCGTTCGCTTCACCACAACCCAGACTCCGAAGTCCTTGATGAAATCATCACTCCCTCTGTCCGCCAAATCACACGTTATCTAAGAATTCCAATGTGGATGCGCAGCCACCTAAATGGGCAGAACAGAGAGGTAGCTGTGCACCCGAGTGGCAGAACATATACCAGCATGGGTCGAACGCGAACGGATCAGATTGAGGGCTACACAAATAACCAGCCCACCAAGCCAGCCGCAAAGAACACCTGCATCATCCATTGCTCGCCATCTGCTGCAGACTGGACACCAAGCCGATCGCGGGACTTCTTTTCGGGTTGTTTACACAACCTCGAATGGACGGCTGCTGAAATTTGCAGAGGCCATAGCAATCAAGCACCGAGAGCCCCTGATTTGTCAGCAAAAGGAGGTCTACATCAAACTGACATCACCCTGGTAATCACGTAAGCGAAAGAGTGAATTGATAGCATGAGAGATTATCAACACCTGTGATATATCAACTGATTTGTATTATGCAGTAAGCACCAGTTGAGATACAGCGAAATGATTCCGGAATTAAATCGTGTTCGTTTGCAGTGTTGTGTTCTTTGTTCAAGTTTATTTCGGGAAATGATCGCTTTCATTAAACGAAATGCTTCATCACGTCGGATGGAGATGTAAAATTGCCATTTTCTTGCAATCGGGTTTACGTATGGATGTTGATGGAGCCTGACTAGTAATATTTGCCCAAATAGTATTTCGCATGTCTCGTTGCTTGATTTCACTTCCTTATTTCTACTTTTGACATCTGATGCGTACGTGTACGTATATTCCCACACACTTTTCCAAATACACGGGTGAGATACGGAGTGAGGTGGGCCCAGTAGGTGGGTAGTGCACATTTCTCATGAAATACGGAGTGTTCCAGTTTGCATACTCTCCTCGATTTTGAATCTCCTTCATCACGGTATAAGAAAGTGATCTTTTCGAATCGCTATACGGCCTCACTTCCTACCCACGTTCTTGCTAAAATTAAAAACTTAGGCAAGAAGCCTCACCATTGCTTGTGTATCGGTTGGTTTATCAAATTTAGTCTGCACCTTGACATGGACAGCGGTTAACGGCGATTTACACTCCGGCTCCGAATCTGCTTCTCGTAGACTATAATCCCTTACAGCTCTATCCTAAAAAGGTTGTCATTCGGCTTTTTTGCGTGAGTCGCAGCGTTTACTAAGGAAAATACAATTAATTCCTAACCTTTGATCTGCGAGGTATTGTACTATATCAAAGAACCGGGATGAATAGTGCATTGAATTTGTTTTCTTCAATGAGTGACCTGCCTGTTGATGCTATGAATGTGGCAATATTCGTCGTATTGTTGAGCAGTATTCTGTCACATTGAATGAATTCAACTCGCATCCAATCGGATCACTCACGTAGTTTGCTATTCTCCTTACAGAATTTGATTACGCATTCAAGCCCACACTAGGTGTCATGTGTTGTCTACCCATTCAGTGACTGCCTATTGGTTTCCATAGTTGTACATTGGAGAGTTGTTCTATGAATAAGTGTTTGAGCTGTTTCGTCCTGTTAGGGACTTGTCAGCAGTGCGTACTTTTTGTGTCCCTGTTGGGACTCGAACCGCGAACATTCGGGTTGGGACTTCAAACCCTTTCTCCTGAGCTACACGGTCGACGGTTATCACCTTGTGCGAATGGCTTAATCAATGTAGATGGTGATGCTGACGAGTGCTAAACAGGACGAGACAGCTGTCCAGTGCTCTTTAGCGGTTATCACAAGCATTTCCACCGCATTTAATTGCGTTCAACTAGTGGGTAATTAACAATCTTCCAAGGAGTGAAACCCACACCCAACATCATCAACAGTGCCTGGTTCCTGTGAAAAACGGAATTGGCTGAACCAAACATTCACCATCTAAAGTGTTAATAATTTCTGTTTGAGCGAGTTGTATGTGGGGACGATTTGTTGTGCGAATTCTATGCAACGTGGAAGTTCAAGACACTGTGGTCTTTTTCTGACTGCATAAAAATTCACACATTTGATTCACAATTGTGCGGTGCATTTTTTCGTACTGAGTATTTTTATTAGGCGGTTAGCTCACGAAATCGGGTTGGATTCGTGCATCTGACTAACTAGGTTAAGCATGCCGTACGAAGTTAAAAATACACATATGCACTCTTTCCTATGTGCTGGATACTTTAGTGTTGTGAAATTTCATGACAGAAATGTAGACGTGACTTGGCGTTTATAGATCGAAACGCCATATAAAGGGTTCAGAACATACAATACTCCAAGTGATTGTGTTTTTTCTGTAAAAAGACGAGGGTGATTATGCAATCGGTGAACGAGAGCGATATTCAACCGCTAATAATCTTTGATTGCTTTTCACGGGTCACGTGGTGCGCATTGTGTTATGCGCTTGTAATTGTAAAGCAATCATTGACTTCTCTTGTATGCTATCGATCGTCGATCACCGTCAAATAAAAATCCGATTGATGATTTATTAGCTATCATTTCGGCAACGGGTGTCCGGTGCAGATCGAAAATAAGCGTGACTGCTAGGTAGTTAGATTTCATCCGAGTGCATCGTAACGCTTTTTGAATGACTGTTTATATGATCAGTTCAGGGAAAACACCTGAGGAAAGGGATCGCATCTTGTCTCTGCAGTTTTTAAGTCTTTCAAAAAATCTTTTGTGCGATATTGTCATTATCATCATGCCGATTTCACTGCTTGTCTTTGCGCATTGGAACAAATTTTTCCTTCCTTCGTAATTTTCCTCCGTCCCTGACGTTTTGCATTCACTTGGCTTGGCATACAACCAAAGCCCAAACCGGAACTGTATAACAAACACTTTTTGTGCATTTTGGCATGCGTACCAAGTCGGAAGAGGTAGTGCTCTAAAGAGAAGAAAGTGCATGTTCTACGATCGGGACGAGACAAACTGGTGAGGTTTGCGATGGAATCAGTTTTCTTTTTGCGTAGCAAAAAGTAAAACTGAATGGAACGGCGGAAAGCGAAAGACGTTGGTCGTCGTTTTGCAACAGTAAAGAGCCTCAGAAGCCAATTTGTGTTTGATTTTATATCGTACGCACTCACCACCATAAATATAGTTCGCATATGCATCAGGTCATCATGCTGTAGCTGCCATAGTAACTATCATGATCTTTGTTAGGTTGTGAATTAGGCAACTTCTCTAATTTTCACATCACAGTGAACTGCACACCACAAATGAAAAACTAACAAATCAGGCTAATGGCCTTCTCAGTGTGATCACCCCCTTGTCCTCCGACGTGAAGAACGTATATACACATCATTGCTCTACCCTGGAACGGGCTACACGAACCGTTGAGGAGCAGCAACCGGATTGAATTGGATCTGAGGGCCTTGCATCTCGCAGCGCGAATTGGCAACCTTTTTGGTAATATTTGTGAAGCGAACCGATTTAAAAATAATCCTTAATCTTATTTTATTGATTCGCTTATGGATTCGAAAATACTCACCACATTTCATCCACGGTGGAATTAACTGCAAATTATCAGAGAACCTGAGAAACCTCACTCGTGTAGTACGCTTGAAGAAGCGACTCACTCATGACTTTATAGCACATCTCTTGTCATGCTACTGAGCGTTGAAAGTCTGGGGATACACCTGCGTTTCAATAGAGTAATAACTATGGTGTTGACATTTCCCCCAAACGATGGAACTAACCCGATGCTGTTAATCCAATTCCTCAGGCGTGTAGTTAATTTCGATTCATTTTGGAACATAAATCAATAACTTTTACCATGTGAAAGTTTCAGGATTCTATGTAGTGAAATTATTTTCATTCGATATAATTTGGAACTCAGTCTCCTTAAATGCATCACGACTGAACAGAATATCACACCGTTCTTCACAAAGACGTCTATATGATGTGTGATAATTTTAATCATCTTCAAGGTCTAATCATTATGTGTACAGGTAATTTCCCTTACATTTGTGTAGCAACGGTTTTTGGCATTATTTTTCCGTCAGCTGGGTTTTCTCTTTATTCGTTTCCATCACGCTGAGAATGCACTTTGACGTGATGTGATGGCTTACGTGTTTCAGTGACTTAGCGAGCTAAACAGGATGGCTTTCACAGTTATTGTAACCGATCATGCTTGAGAGCTCAGGGTAGATGCTAATCAAAGTTCAGTTTAACGAGGCCGGATAATTAGGCTCCAGCCGATTTATCCTTTAACCCTCCCTTTCGGCCCCCTGCCGAAATTACCTCAGCGAATGGACATGGTGGGTAGCAGTTTACCGGTCGAAAACTCACAGCTGAATGAATATGGCAACGAAATACCTGATGGACAACTCCTACGCGCCCAATCGGATTACCTCGCAGCCAGTAAGGTGCCCTCCCATCTATGTTCTACTCGTCTCAATAGGTTGCATGAGACTAAAGGCAAATCCCGAATGATGAACTGATAACCGACGCACAAGCAAACAAAACCGAAACTCTAAAGCCTTACGTGTCAGATCCTTAGAAATCCTTTCGCGTTGGCTCACCGCAACACTGCATTGTGGGTCAGAATTTTAAGCCAAACGCTTCGGTTAAGCTTTTCCTCCGAAAAAACCCTTTATCTCTATGGGTTACCAAGAAAAATGTCGTCCTAAGATTCTCTGGCATCTGTTTAACAAATTATCTTTCTTATCTCGCTGATTCTTTCTACCCCTCGCAAAATACTCGACGTGTCTCTTGTTTCGGCTTCTCAGGATAATTAAATCAGTTTGATTAGTGAAACGAGCCAATCAGAAACCATTAGATTGGTCCAGCCGGGGTCTCCTCACTCAAATTCAATGTACCAAGACTGTCGAATCGGCCAACAAACTGTCAGGGCTAGAACCTTTGTAACCTTTAGTGTAAACTCATACTGTATCTCTGAAACAAGTTTGGAAATAACCTCTGGTTCCACTTTCTGTGTCAGGCGATCTGGCGTCGAGCGTTCGTGGTGTTGCGAGCGTGAAGATTGAGCTGTTTCTAGTCAGTGCACTCACTTCTTGGTTGGATCCCAGTCCTTAGCTAACTGCGCTGTATGGCTTGAGGTAAGGCAACACAAGTAGGCGTCACTGCTTATTCATCGCGTCCGCGGTTGCACTGACCGATTGTAGCTCTAAAACAATCGCGTGACATCTATAGATAACGATGGCTGCGGTGCGTATTACGTGTATGCCATCTGGGTGCGTCCTTCAGCGTGGGACGTTTTCTGATGCCGATAGCTGGTGGAGAGTCCAACTAAAACACGAGATTTTGATAACTTTGGTCAGGAGACTTGGAAATATAGGTCGCGTTATACTCCCCGACCGGGGACTTCGGGATCATTCCAGTCATCTGTTAGAGACGTTGAGTGATATGGCTGTCCTAAACAATGGCGCTTCTTCACTAAGTTGGTTTCATTTTATTTCGTATTCATTACACTGACACTACTTTCAGCTTTCTAGCTTCTTCCTCTAATCCATTCAAATGCGTGACCAATAGACAATAACCAATACTGCCGAACGGATGTGCAATGCTAACGGTTGTACAACTTGGACTGAACTAACCTTGATCTATATCCTATCTGTTGGCATACATTTTGAATGCACTATTCGTAAACGTTCCATTGAGGAATTGATCGGTTTGGTTTAGGGTCCACGGTAAAATCTCGTTATTGGACGTCGACAGAACAGGCGGGTGTGGTGGGAAGAAAGCGATCATGTTCGATACGTCGCGGTTCGTACCTTTCCATCTTCATAGGCTACCCTGTGGTGGTATGACGGGACCAAGATATCTGCTCTCCCCACCTCTTCCTTCCCTCATACCATTGGTCATTATTATAAAAGTGTGCTTACTGTGGTTATTTGCAGCATACACGGGATTTGGAATGAACTCCAATCCTACTGCTGCTACT
>UZAN01039743.1:95813-106350 GCA_900618425.1 Echinostoma caproni | reverse complement strand
ATCGAATATTTCTGGATTGGATAGTTGAATTGTGTGTGTGTGTGTGTGTAAATAATGAACTAGTGTACGGTTTCTCCTAGGTCTGGTTATCCGATTTGCCTCCGGGGTTCTCTCATTCAACAAAACTGACCTTCGACAACATAAATATCCATTAGAAATCGGTTCATGTACAGAGATTTTAAAGCGATTGGGTTTCAAGTTTTATCAAACAAATATTGGCAAAAAAGTTTTAAATGGTAATATTAAGCGCAACGGCGATAAAGAAATACGAGAAAAAGAAGAACTGCAAGTTTATAACAGAGTCGAGGATTTTTGTTTTGTTATCGCATGCCATTTTCAGTTTATTCTACAGGGTTTTGTAAGGAAGCCTGTAAAGCGCCAGAAGTTAACCAGCCCCGCCTCTGTGCTTTGTTATCTCCCCCTGTCCTTCAGAGTATTTAACGAACATCCGTTCAGTAATATCTCCCGAGCCCGGGAGTTGGGACCAACGCGCACAAGCTTTCTCATTTCCCTTTGGTAATAGACAGCCTAACGTTCGTCCAATTCAATACCGCGTCCATCCAATTTGGATCTGGTGTGCCTCGCCACTCCAAGACCCAGGGATTTGGCCGCCCGATATCAAGAGTTAACAGTAGGTCATCGTGTCCATGGCTCGTACTCCTTTTCCTTTCTTCCCGATAGAGTGTGGTAAAATCAATACCATGATCTAGCCTCTACGACCTTTCTTCCAATCATACCCCGAGAGCGCACCAACAGCACCCGAAGTATCAACGAAGTCATGCCAGCATAGCCACTGATTAGTTCGATCCCAAGAGCTCTAACACAAGCACACCTTTTCGTCACTTTTTTATGCTCGGGAACTATAACCGCATCTTATGTTTGATTACAATGTCAGTATATATTTTGCTTTGTTATTATTGCTAGCATGTTAATTTACTCAACTGTTTCGGACTGTAATATTCTTCTCTCTCTGTCTCTCTGTCGTTTTGGTCCTGTCAGCGTCCACTCCACCTCTCCACCAATCTACGATTCACGTGGACGTCGTCTGGGGACATTGACAGACACGTGTGATTGCCTGCGGGAGTATTGCCCTGGTTGCCACTTGCCGTGTCGTCGATGTCATTCGATGATGTGTGGACCGGTCTGTCGTGCGCATCGTACGTTCCGATTCAAAGAGGTACGAAGTCTTGTATCTATCAATCACCCGTTTGTGTTCGTTGGCTGCAATAGCGTTACAATGTGATTCCGTATTCCACCGATTCCAGTGTGTTTGAGGTTAAAGAGGTCGGATTTGTAAAAAATTGTGTTTGATCCACTAAGAGATTATTCTTGTTCAAATGGAATTGGATGAATATGTTTTATGAACTGACGTGAACTGAACGGGAGATTGTGGTGTATTCAACTACAAGTTTGGATCAGGTTTTAACATTGAAACGAAAAAAATGCAGCTAAATGGTCACATGAATTCTGTTGTCATGGTAACCTCTGATGTAACGTCCGCTTCTCCAGCAAGAGTAGGAGCTTGACTTCATAACCTTCACCGTGACCCTGCAACGGATGAGCCTGAGTCGCAAGCAGTTTGTGTGTGTTTGGAGGAGGTCGAGTTGAGTTCTCAGTCCACTTTGGACTGATATCCACTCCGTTAATATATGCTTCCAGGGAAATTTTGTCCAATCATTCATATACTACTTATTATGAAATATATATATATCTGTATGAGCAGGAAGACAGGATTAAGTTCTCTGTCTCTGTTTCCGTTTATATGACTCGATATCAAAGTCCAAGTTAAAGTTTTATTATGGGTGATTTAACAAAGCCAAAGCTTATCATGCCCCATAGGATTTTTACAGAATATTTTGAATAACTTCACAAAGAAAAAATAATGATAAGAACAATTTGCGTGATCACTCATAGATGTTGAAATTTTAAGTGTTCCAATGCTTTATCAAGTTGCGATTTAAATAGTTCAACTGTAGGAGCACTCACTATATCAGATGGGAGAGAATTCCATGCACCGCACACTCGGACTGCAAACGAGTGATACCGGCAATCAAGGTGGCTGTTCTGGGTCTTCAACTTAAGTGGATGTCCCCTGAGGTGATCATTGTGAGATAAAGTTAGCAGAGATCGGCAAGGGTGGTTGGGTTGATACAGTATATGATATGCCAAGATGAGGTCCCCCCGAAGTAGGCGGTATTGAGATGAGTAGAGTCCTAGTATTTGCAGTCTTCCGGAGTATGTCTTGCTATACAGACCTTTTACCAATTTCGTTGCCAGCCTTTGCGGACGTTCTAGAGCCTTCTTGTCGCGGTTTAACCATGGATTCCATTCTTGAACGGCGTACTCCGTGTGTGGCCGAACGAACGCTGATAACAAGCGTGGGGACAGTGCTCCTTCGAACTGTCCGAAAACACGTCTGAGTAGTCCAACTTGCTTTAGAGCCATGGATGATGCTCTGGCACGGTGCGTGGAATATCCTACCTCCTCCTGTACTATATAAGTAAACCGAGGTCCCCATTCGAAGACCACTGCGCAAAGACAGGTCAAGAGATCGCGATCGATAACGCAAAAGTAATGGTACGATCCACGTTCAAGCGACACATCGAGAAAGCTAAACACGACTTATTCACAGAATCAGTGACGATTGGTGGACTTATAGACACTATCAGCATGTAGGGTAATCCCATTCTCTCATTTTGATCACAAGTCCCAGTTTGGATCGAAGTGAAACAAAAAACATTTGAACAGTCAGTACCTGCCTCTATTCTTTCTTGCAAGAAATAGATAGGTAAATAAATCACGATATCAGATCCAAATGTGCAACGGATTCCACAATAAATCCTTCAATTCTGTGGTAGTACCAAACAATTAGATCCTTATAAGAGTGTTTAGATTAGTCACAACGAGAGGAAACCAACAAAAAAAAAACAATTTTTCGGCGGACGACGTTTAAACCTTCTTGGAAGGCCTTTTTCAAGTAGGTAACAAACGAACATTAAATATACACACAAACGGAAATCAAAAAGACCGACTGGAACTCAACTAGTATCATACTTTATCGCCGCAATACGTCAGAAGACATCCAACGAATAGTGAAGCGTTTCACTATACAGGTCGCATTTTGGGCAACCAATACCTTTCGTTCACTCTTGTTACAACAAGGACAGATGACCAAAGTTGATCAATTGAATCGCATTTACATGATAAGATGTAAACAGTGTATAACCACGTACGTTGGCCAAACAAGTCTACAACTAAAGACGCGGGTAGCCAAACATGACAGAGAAACCAAACACGTTCCAAGAAATGCATCGGAGCTTAGGATCCTTGAGAGGGATTCAGCTAACGACCTACATTCCATTTCTGAGGTACACCATAGACGTCAAAAAACCGATTATTCTGAAACAAGGTTTCAAGCCGTATAGTGAAGGATTATTTCAAAGGTGAATTCATCGTCTATATAGCAAATGATGCGTGAACTGAAAAAAACTAGGGAGCACTGAACAGCTGTTTCGACTTGGTTGGGTCTCATCAGCAATGCGAATCCATCGACCCAACTGGGGATCGAACCCGGTACCTCATGGGAAGAACACAAGCATGCTACCCACGGGACAGCTGCTCAGACCGTTTTTTATTTTCCATTTACACGATATAGCACAACCCATCTTAGAGAGCTTGTTGTGGTCCACAGACCCTGTTCATCTCAACACTAACCTCCAGGGTTATGACTCGATTGGAAAGTTTCACAACCTGACTACGAGAACGATTAATTAAGAAATCATTGTTCATCTGTAACGATCCACTTAGCGTCAATCGATCGAACGGGGCCCAGTTATCAGTTCACTGGCTTAATGCCAGTTGCACAACCAATCGTTCACACGCACCCTGCACACTAACACATCATTAAGTCTCGCCGCACCATAAACCTGCTCACAAACTAATCTCCCATTTTCTATGACGTCATCCTTAGCTCTTTGATCTGTTGTTTCATTCACAACTTCCATGCTCATTTATTGGCACACACCCTAACTTAATTTTTCTTCCTCCTAGACCAATCAAAAGCACCTCCAATTGATCGATTTCTCTCACAATTTTTCTTCAATGTTCGCTTGTTAATTGACTTGAAAAGGGCCTTCCAAGAGGGTCCAAACGTCATCAACCGGAGACTTTTTTTGTTTTCTCTCGTTGTGGCTAATCAAAACATTCCTATAAAGATCTAATATATATATATATATATATATATATATATATATATATATATATATATGACCGGTTTGTGGAGCAAGCCTAGTGTTAACGCAATAAAACGAAAAAAAGGAAATAGAAGAAGTTCAGTACAAATTGCGGAAAATGGAGAAAAGATCGTTTAGGTATAGCAGCAATCTGTTGTGTTTTACCTTCATTTTTCCGATGTTTGTTCTTCTAACCGAAGCATTACACGTATCTCTGGAGTCAAGGTTAAAGAATGTTTTTTTTTAATTTGTTAGTTGAAATCTCTGAAGTGAGATCGGGTGTGATTTTCTCCCTAGTTTTTCCATCACCCAGATTTCAGCACACATGGTGAAAAAAAGATTACTATCTCTATCTCTGATACTGTGCGGGTGCTCATGACCGAGCACGATCACGATCACTTCGGTCATGTGGTTGTCACATGGTTGAATCAGCGGATTGGTAGCTCAATTGTTTCGCATATTGCCAGAGAGCAGACACTCAATGGTTGATCATCCCGGCTGTCTGTGCGCATTTTGAGTTTTTATTTTACTTTCACCTATTTTTTTAAGCCATCATGAATTAATATTGTTCGTTTGTTGCGTAATCACATCGTTAAGACTCTCAAATGTCGTTGAGAAAACCGAGAATGCTGTCGGAAGTCTGCTTGTTCAAACAGTTTTCTCGGGGATTGTATAACGTTGCCAGCCATTTCGGGACACGGAAATAATGGCCGATCCTAGAAAACTCATTGTGTTGTTTTGTTTGTACACACCGCATAGATGCATATGCGCGTGTGTGGATCAGAGCAAGAGAAAGTGAGTGATTGTGAAATGCCGATTCGTCAGTATTTTTTCACATTCAAATTATTGATTAGAAAGTTGAAACCAAACACATTGCATCGTACTGCAACTGAGGAAATCCAATGAAGTGGTCAATTACCCAGCCCTGTTAATGTTACTGTTTTGGGTATTAGTGTTTGCAATCAAGATCAATCGATCACTGTCGTCCCGGTTTTCTCACTGATAGAAAATTCCCGCTTTGTCCTTCTCAGTCCTTTTTCCATACATCCTCTTGGTGTGCCTACCTTCTGTTTTGATTGCATGCTGCTGTTCTTCATCCAGCGCTTTCCCTATAATAATGGTATATGTACGAGCCAACATCTCTCTGTAAGTGCTCGACCGGTTTTACGATTGTTCCCACTCATCGTGTATGCGTACCCGGCAGAAGCCAGTTAATTCATGTGCATGTACGCCGGATGAGTATTTTGCTCACGGATATCTAATCTACACAGATGTTTTTTAGGTAGTCCATAAATATACATATACTTAAATCTTTGCATAAACGGTGGCAAGTTGAGTTATAAACGAGTAAATAAGAGCATAATAGAACAAAAAGGAACCGAGTATAGTCGGGGAAGTACAACATTTCTTCCCTTTATTAAATATATAATGATACAATTTTCGTGGAAGGGGGAAGCGGTCAATCAAAGGGCAGCATTTTTATGACTTCGAATGCAAACATGTAAGACGCATTCACGCTACAGACTACAATACAATGCTTATATCCCGTATTATTCCCTAATAGCAACAATATGACTATTCTTGGCCCAGACCTCGCAGCCAGGATTCTGAGATAGAAGCCGGTTCCGAACACAGTTTTTTCATCCCTGTGCTCCATACCGTAGCTTACTTACTTTGGTGTTTCTTTCAATCTGGTCTGATGTCTGGAAATGGGGTACGGTAGGACAGGAATTCATAGGGTATGTTTCAGCCGCCACAAACGGTGCAGTTAAATGATCTTATCTAAGAGGAAATTATCCACTCCCAACACACGTCTTCTGACTTTATCGTTACTCACACGTTACTCAAAAAATGCTACACACAAAACAGTTCTAGAAATTAGATGGTCGGTCGTCACGATTCACTCGGAAAGGCAAAGGTTTTCAGTCCTTGGAAAATATAGGGCCCACCGTTGCACCCTACACATACCCTTCGATTGAAGAGGATATACCACACCAATCACAAGGATGTCGGAGGTAAGGCTATACAAATCCTGCTCCATTTACGTTTTTGGAGACCTCACTCACCCCCATCAGTCGTTAGGCAACTCTCAAGCTAAACAATTACTTGAATCGCTTTCAGAAGGTCACTACCCCCAAAACTGCAGCTACAGGTTCGTGTCCATCCTGCAACTGCACCTTACACTTCACATATGCAAAACACCCCATTCCGAGCCGGCTCAATTGACGAACTGTTTAGTAGGTTTGTCATCCCCGTTGAACCGTCACCGAACTAGGCGAGTCTACATTTCTATCTGAAAGAATTAGCTTGACGCCTGAGCTCCTTGACGATATCGCTCATTGAGGTTTATTAAATAACAAAAAACAGCTTTCGTTTTCTAATTCTTTTCACTCTTGTGTGGTAAATTTATATGGACTGTTTCCCTGGTTTGGACCGTCTAGCAAGTTTCTGAGGAGGGAGAGATGTAAAATACGGCATAGTCACTGATGAACGCAAAAGATTGCCATGCACTGACGTCCACTGGTTTACTGATTTGCAGAAAACTTTCCAGGAAGATAATTTCTGTGTTAGAGAGAATTGAATAGCCCCACATAGCTCGGTACACGTTAAGTTATGGGCCAGCAATCCGGTGTCCCAGATTCAATCCAAAAACCAGGGCAGTGGAAGTTTTGCAGAGCGACCACACTGAGAGCTGCAATGATTGTATGTGAACGACGTAATTAATGACAGAAGAACCTCAACAGGTGTTCCTGTCGTCCTTTAGCCTTCAACGGAATTCAGCGTAAATATCTTGAAACAACGTTCCGATCAAATGAGGTTTGTCATGGTACGTGATGTGCCCGTGAAACACGGATTTAAAGCAGACAGGTTGTGCATTTTCCGATACGAGTGACATATTTCTACCTTAGACGGGAATTAAGGTACCTAAAGAACGTTGATATCACAATGGCTTTTAGGAGGAAGTCATAATCATATAGTCCTCATTTTCTCCGACTGACGTCTTCGAAGATGACGAAATGGAAAAAAGAACTTGTTGCCAATGATTGCGTTGTTTAGTTTCAAACCTAATTTTAATCAATGAAATGAAAGATGGATTTCCAAATAAGTACCTAAGACTTTTGGGTACTGCATACGTCGCGGTTGCCCACACCGACGGAGGGTTCTTTTGGGAACCCTAAGCGGAGCCTTTGACTCAAAAAGTCTGACCCACAAGGCAGTGGGACGTCAAGCCAACGCGGGAGCGTGAACGAACCCGTCGATCGGGAAAGAGTTTTAAAATGTGTTTTCTCAAATTGCGTTTTATTTTCTTTTGAGAGAAATACTAAATGGTAATGGAATTAGAATTTTCGTAGTGTTTCGTCAATCGTTTTGGGAATTATTAAGGGTTATAAGCCCCTGACTTAGCTACTTCTTCGCTACATTTTATGATTTTTTTGTCTGATTTAACGACATACACAAGCCCACCACAAAGAAGAAAAATATCGTATGTGCAGAGACAGGAAGCTATTTCGGTTTCCTTCAACGTTTTTATGCTTACCTCCGACATCGAACGCGGACAACCGCATATATCCCGTTGTTATGGTTTCACAATACCCAGGTGGAAACGAATTGTGGAAACACGGAGGCCTTTGCTCAGCATTACGCATCTATCTACCCTACTGAGCCACTCTGAGCCCTAAAATACCATATACAGCCCCAGCCATGTCCTCGCAAGCCATCACAGAGGAAGAGGTCGCGGCAGCACTTAAAGTTCTGAATCCGTTCTAATTGCCAGGTCCTGATGCAATGTACCCTGTCATCCTGAAAAATGGCTCCAGTCATTGCTCCCTCGTTTAATCAACCATTAACCGTAGAGAGGCCACCTACTTAATGGAAGACCGTGATTGTACGACTTCCCTTCAGGAGAGGAGCCCGTGGGGATCCTACCAACTAACACCCGGTCAGTCTCACCTACGTGACTGGTAAAGTAATGGAACGATTCCTCGGCAAGCGACTTCGAGAACACCTACCGTCCAACAGCCTTCTTTGTTCGGACCAACGTGGATTCCGTCCGCAGTGATAATGTCTCGAATTTGCTACTTGCTCGGGAACGATGAGCGTTTGCCAAGACCACTGGCCATGGGACGGATGTAATCTTCATCGATTTCATCAGGGCGTCCGACAAAACCTCGCACAAACGGCTGTTGGAAAAGCTAAAGACCCACAGTGTCGGAGATCCACGGTTACCTTGACTCAAAGATTTTCTCATCCGACGAACACTTGCCTTGAGAGTCGCACAGGCCGAATCTCGTCGCTACCAAGTTACCAGCAGAGCGCCACGGGGTTCCGTTTCAGGCCCAGCACTGTTCCTTCTCTATGTGAATCACTTACCTTCCCGGTTACAGTCGCTTTTATGTATACGGACTACGTGAAGTTGTGCTGATTTATGAGAACACCGGAGGACTACAGCATCCTCCGAGAGGACCGCTACTTTACTGGGTGGATGTGTGGAACGATAGTCACCGAACCTCCCTTACTAGGTAAATGGCATATCACTGCGGTCAACGGTAACCGATCGGGATCTAGAAGTCATGATCTTTCCATCCAGGAAGACGCAAGTGAACATAATGAGAGCATATTCCGCCGCAAGGAGCACGCTTGGTGTAATACGTCGGTCGTTCGACGATTTGTCGATCGTAGCCTTTAGAAGGCTGTTCGCCTCCCATGTTCCCCCGCGGCTTGAATATGGCGGACCCCTGCTCTCTTTCCGAATTCATCAACCTGGAACAGGTTTAACACTACGCCACACGGTTAGTCGTGGGAATACGTGAGATCAGCTGTGAAGTTCGGCTTCAAGCATTAGGTTTGTTACCGGTTAGCTACAGTTGACTTCACTGGGCCTGAACGTACCTGTGGAAGATTCTTTGTGGTGATCTGGGACTGGAGCTACGTGCTGTGGTTCGACTACAGGACTCCAACCAGACGCGTGGCTATAGACTCACCCTCCGGAAGCTGAAGTCTACTGGACTTTCTTTGGTTCGTAGTCTTTCCAGCAGGGTGATTACTCTTTGGAACCTACTCCCGTTGGAGATGGTGAAGGAGCAGAACGAGATGCAATTCGAACGACGTCTCGACGAGCATTTCGTGAGATGGTGGCAACTCCCGGACACGTGAGCGGGTTGCTTTTGATACCGATGGCGAAGAGGCTCTCACGGGGCGTTGCCCCTATGCGTTCTACTCCGGTGGATAAGGATGAAGATGAGGTACACATTTTCGTGCATACTCTGTACTACCAAACTAATGTTTCAATACGTTCTGTAAGTCTCAAAATCGAATCCCTCTGTTTTGATAAACCGGTGCTAGCAATTGGCCTAGGGTATTAAATCACTCTTTTACACATTTCGATGTAGAACTTATGAGCTCATCCAGTTTTCAATTGGCCAGTAGAGTATTTGGAAGCAGTGAAACTCTCAGTACACAATGGTTCGATCTCTTTGTCAACCAGTGAGGGAAAATTTCAGCTGAAGATTTTTCTTGTTTCATCAATGCGATGCAATTTAATCCAATGTGAAAGAGCACCAAGCACCTCATCATTTCTGAGTTTTATCTGCCGGGACACTAAACATAAGCTTTTGGGTTGTGTGCCAAAGCTTTTAATTCCAATTGACACAATCGGTGGTGACAACCTATAGTTTGACCTTACGACTACAATGGAAACACGTTTATGTCAGTTCATTTTTTTTATTATCTAAACGATACGTTTATGAATAGAAATTTTGAAACCAAAGGAAATCTTTCACGTTCGTCTGACCGGCAGACAAAGTGTGCGACAGATAGAAGTCACGTAAAATTCTAAATAAAATGTTTGGTTGCTATTTCTGTTGTGGCTACATTCTCCAGGGTCTCTTGTCTATTTGTATGGCGCGGTGAGCTTTGCCAGACAACTTACTTCCGAACATACATCCCGTGTGGTGATTGAGACATTGAGACCATACTCACTCACGGACGCAGGCATACGCATTTTGTGCGCGCGCGCTTCATTTAGTGAATAGCACATTGATTTTAAATTCCGTAGCAATACTGCAAAAGTTTTAATTGTTTTTGTCTTTTAGTCAAACGGTAACGTTTTCTCACACGGTCGCTAGCGTTGGAAGTGGAACCGAGAAACAGTCTTGTGATTAGTCGATCCATAAACGGTCGTACTTCTTCCATCTGCATTCTTTTACTCTGGTGTTATAGCATTCTGCAAAGCACGGCTTTTTCATTTGCAAAGCAGTAATCACCCCCCCCCCATTCCTGTATCGCACCGTGACCTAACATCATCG
>UZAN01039743.1:61051-86788 GCA_900618425.1 Echinostoma caproni | reverse complement strand
GGGGGGGGGGATGGGGAGAGGGGGAGGGAGAAGACTATTTGAGAAACAAAACTGAGAAGCTCAGTGGTTGGAGCATTGTTATGGTGAACCAGAGGCCCAGTCGTAGACAGTGTTGCTCATTGAGCTTCGCACTTTCTTTTCAATCGTAGTCTGAAACTGAAGTTCTCCATATTTTCTCCAACTATACTTTTAACTTTTCTGTCTACCCCTTCATTTAAATGGGCAGCCAAAATGCAGGAACCAAAACGGCGCACGAACGTGCATGGCTAAAAGTTGTACGAACTAGACCGGAAAGATAGAAGTAGTTTTATCCGCTTCACAGTTATGCCTCGTTTCACAATCAAATTTTCAAATCAATGCTGTTTTAGGCTTTTCCTTTGAAGTGGATGCATGCTTCGTTTTCAATATCTCTTCTAAGTTCTCTTTCACTCATCAGCTTCCCTTTTAAAAAATAAATCCGTTTTTTGTCAGTTTCTGTAGTGGTGGTTAGAAAGTGATACTTCTTTGAAAACGATGACCGTCGTCTCAGACATAGACCAGAGGTATAAAGTTTGGAAAATAAATCGGTGAACATATAAACTTCAGCCCACTTTTGTTATCTTTTCGACGTGGCAAACATTCGTTTGTGGAATGTTTCGACAGCGGCTGTAGATAAATCTGTTTTATTCATACTGCATATACGGTCTCAACTGGTCAAATCGATCAAGGCCTACCGAATAAAAGTAGATGAACTAATTATACGATTTAACATGACTTAGTATAAATTTAATGATAATATATACATAAGCACATCCGAAAGTCAGAATTCACTGTAATGAACAATGCATTTTTTCTTTGTACAATCATTAGCTTAAGTTACAAACTATGATTCCTCTTGCACTTCTCAAAGACATAGTAAGCACAAAGTACACCAGCGATACGCCGCAGATTCACAAAGACCACTTTACGATCGATGTGACAGAATAAATCGCAATCTAGTTCATTGGTCCCACATAAAGAACCGTGCTTAAGGAGTAGTGACTGGTTGCTGGTGGACGGTCATGTGAAAACGTATCCTGTTACCTTAATCTTACTGGTTTGACTTCAATCTTACAATCATGAATTTTCTCCAAAAAAACAGCACTCAATTTTGATGATATATATGTATTTGAGCGACACGTGATGCTTGATATCAACCCTCTGATGGTTTCCGGTCTCACTCCTCTTTCAAGATAGGTTTCAGTTCCCCTGGCGAGTGGCAGTGATCTCCCTGGTTCACTTTTGCTCCTGATGTTTTCCTCTAGGTGTTCAATTGGATTGAGATGAGGTAGTCGAGGTGGCTAGGGAATTGTCATCGTATCCATGGAACAACGGGTACGGCATGTGGACACATTGTTTCCTTCGAAAACCAACTTAGTAGGTGCGATCATCAGTGGTGCTCGCTTCTGTCAGTATGTAGTGGAGCATTCCATGCTGTGCTTCTGAGACAAAGTCATTCGCAAATAGGAATAGCATGGGTTCGCTCTGCGCCTATTTTATTTGTGTATGAAGAGAAAGGCAACCTTACCGGATGATACAGGCAGAGATTCTACTATTGTTCTAAGAAGATAGTAAGCTACAGAGTTACAAAACATGAGATATTACAATACATACATGACATCATCCAAACCAACCGATTATTATGAACTACACTAACACCCACAGACAATCTAGGCAAAGATACAGGTTCAACAAACTGACTCTGAAAACATTGTTTCAACCAATGTTTCTGGCTTCTCCATTCAAATTAATAAATGCACCACCACACCCACGCACCAGAAAAAAAAATCACTTGCCCATTCAAAGCAACACATACAAACTGCATCATGATCCCTAGATGCTATTTCCAAGGTGACCGAGACTATTCGCTCGCAACAAGCCTGTTACATTGTTCGACCTGTGAAGTTCCTCGTTCGATCCTCAGTTCAACCTATAGACTTGCACTGCCGATGAGATCCTAAAGATTAAACTGGCTCCTTCCACCTGCGTATCCAATTATCTTAAGCGACAGCACAGTGGGCGGATGGCTTTTTCCACGTCGTCACTACCATTCAAAAGAGTCATTCAGACCGGGGACCAATCTAGTACCCATCTCTTTGCTGTACGCGTCGGCAAACATAAGTTGCCTACTTTGTGTACGGCATTTTGTTTTATTTCAACGTGCTGGCAGTGGGCGCACAAGATTGATTAGAAAAGGTCAACTAAGCTATCCTTTGAGGTAGTTTGCTTAAAACCCCTGCATTTGGATAGACTACTAATATAACACTGCAGTTGAGAAAAAATACCGTGATATGTGTGTTTAGCATCGGTTTAGCATCCGAGGTGGGTCTTGAGGATTAACACTAATACTTGTAGATCTCAGACATGCTTACGTAATATGTATCGAATAATGTTTTTCTCTCTGATATTCTGAGGTTTTGTGGTTTTTAAAACTAGCATATTGGTACATCAATCATGAAAAGGTATGCATAAAATTGATTTTGAGAGAAACGTTGACAACCATCTGCTGTTACTGATTGAGCCTTTTTCTAGTTTATACCATTTCTTGAAAAGCTTGATCCTCATTCGTTTCACTATCGCTTTTTCTCACTGATATCTTCAGTGCTACTGACTGATTCGTGAGCACCTATTGTCACGGTTTTGTCGGCCTTCGGATCACGCATGACAATTGGCATCAGTAGCGACGAAGTTCTCTCTAGTGCGTCTCTCTCACACACACACCTTGAGTGTGTGCTTGTCTGTTTGTCTTTCGGATACAGCTGCATATTTGTGCTCCTGGTTAACCTTGTCTGCAGTCTGTTGTGCCAACCTAAGCATGGCCTTTGACAACTGACAGCTGGCAGGGATCCGTAATATCGTGCGCCGGTGTACGTGTACATGTGTGTGTTTGTGCGCGCGATCTATTGTCTATGTCTGTGTGCACGAGTACACAATTTCGAATGACTTGCTCTGAGTTAGTGAAAACCACAGTATCACTAATGGGATTCACGTACAAGATTGATACATATTTGTGTTGCCCCATATAACAACCATTTCTCGATTCGTGCAATATAGTTTGTGAATTGCCCGGTCGGTGTCTTCTCAACATTCACACACACACACACTCACCACCTCTCCCAACTAGACCTCGATGTCACTCAAGCGGGGCCGATCTGCTGCCGTCCACGGTTCGTGGAGCAGTGCGAACACAAATGAATCTAGTCAACTACAAAGACGTACACAACAATTGCTCTATTTCGAATGCGATGTGTACACGATCAGTCGTACGCTCTTACGAGCGTTTGAAGATTTCTCCGAGGAACGAGCAAATATGTTGTTTGAGAAATATTCACGAAAGAAGGTGAATCGAAGTGTGGCTCATTTTCTCATCGATCGTATCAGTTTTCAACGCAAAGGTGCATTCGGTTCGAAACCGTTTCGTAAAGAAGTCACTTATCGGGAAATTAAATATTTTTTCGCCTGGTCTGTCAGACCGGAATACTTCATGTTTTGTGTGGCCGATGAGAAAATGAGACGGAAATCCTACGAGATCTATCGGTGTGATAATACACAGGATGTGCATTCAATTTGCGCTTTTGTGTACAGGGCAACTAATGATTCCCAGTTCATTTTGCGCAATGAACTTCCGGTGGATGTGATTTCTCAGTCCATAAATGAAATGGACGGAAGTTTGCTTAGCATAGATGATGGGGTTGCCGGAACCATTTCATCTCAGAACGAATCATTGGAACAGATGAATTGGAATAATCGTTCCCCTGATCAAGTGGATCGGACGAACGGAAGTGAACGTGGCAATTACAATCGGGATAAACCACCACGTCCTGAACCACGCTATTCCAAGTATGCTGAAGAAGGAATCAGTATTACGCGAGAACGACCAACGAGTGTACATGCACCGAATCTGTCTCGTACAGCAGCACCCGGGGCAAACCCATATACATCATCAGAATCGCGTGCAGTTGATGTATACAGTTTTTACGATCGATCTCCAAGACTCCAACCACGACGTGCTCCCAGTTGGGGTTCTCTGAATAATGAAACGATGGATAAAACCATTACAATTACTCGTCCAGGCAATTCGTCATCCCAGAGAGACTTCAGTGCCCAGTCTGGCGTGTCACTTGTCACTGAAGCGACCAGTCCTTTTTTGTCTACACCCATTTCTGTGCGACGAGCAACCTCGCCTAAGAAAGTGGACACTTTCACTTCGCCTTTTGAGAACACAAGGCACCTGTTCGCATCGCCAAATACCACTGTCTCTTTTGGATCGTATCGGCATGGGGATGTTATACGAAAAGAATTTGATGTAAGAGGGAAAAATTATGTGTTTCAAGAGTCTCCGGGGATAACACCGAGAAAAGAGAGTGATCCAACCATATTATACGCTAGCTCAGAATCATTCTTCGACCAACCATTGAGTAGTGATGGTCCGTTGTACATGTATGTAACATATGTGGAATCAGACAGCCAATTCGGTGGCTCCTCCACTTTGAGCCGAGCGTCCACAAGGACCGGTGCATCCAGAGCTATGCTGGACGAAGAGACTACGGACGGGTAAGAATATTACGATTCCCGACTGCTATCAACTAAATGACTGAGTTTGTTTCACGCCACGGGCTATGCGCGTGTTTACGATCATGTAAATTTTGTCAATTCTCTCTTTTCGTCAAACTTCCTGCAGAGATAAACAGGCGCCCAGCCTCCTTTCCACCTCTACATATGTATCATAGTTTGTACCCATTTATTCCACAGAATCGAGTGTTTTCAACTCAAACAACGAAATGTTTCTCTTCTTTCTTTATGCCCCTCTATAGCAGGTAACGAATAACTGAGAGAGCAAGGGAGATGACAGAATTGTGCATTTTCCCATCCTTGAGAATGTTTTCGTGGGTTCCTACCTTGTATCAGTGTTTTTGCGTTTTACCTCATCTCCATGATGATTCAGTAGATGTATTCGTTGTCTTCGCTTTGTAACAGCTGTTCTTCAGAAGAACCGAGAAATAAAAACAAACTGGAGAAATTGCACCGTTCGGAGTGGACATCCATGGAGAAATTGTAGCGTTTACAGATTGAATAATTCAAGTGGCATGTGTGGGTTTGCTTCAAAGCACGTTGACATTATTTAGCAGTCACCATGTTTTGTTGATTCTGATTAATTCATTAATTGCAAAAAAAGGGGGGGGGGTTAAAGACAGGAAACTTTTTGTTCTCCTGAAATGACTTATTATACATTCTGGAACTAATGGGCTGATAACGCGGTATCAATCGGGTATATAAAAATTGCATGTCATGTAGAATGGTTGTAGTTCAGGATGCGGACACTGATGTTGGTGTGGTCTCCAGCTCGGAGAACGCACTACGGACGTGTTTTTTTATTGTTTGTCTCAGCATGGTACCGAAGCCAGGAAAATATAGTTGCTACAGCAATTCGTGCGCGTTTATGACAGTTCTTCTACTGCCCATAACTAACTAATTGAGATAGATCACCTTATTTTTTCACCAAACCAGTTCACTTATTCGCGAGATATTTGGGTTCCAACTCTCGGTTCAATTACTACTGACCTGGAATGCTAGCAAGAGGAACGAATAGCTGTTCACTGATTCAAACTGACCTTTACAATGCCTGATTGAAAATAAACTGGACTGTGAAGGTGAAAAAGCAACCTTAACATTGAATTTCGGGATAACATATCCCATACAGGTTCAATGACGGCGAACTATCCTCCCCTCAAAAGAACTCAGCTGTCGTGTAGTTGCCTCGGGAAACGTCTGGTACTAGAGTGCACAATGACAACATGAGACGGGCTATTGAGAATCACTGAACCCCCCCCCCCCAATGCATCCAACTCAGATCCTCAGATTGTTTTGGGGGACAACATAAATGCTCTGTTCACCCCTTGGAGAAACGGAGATAGAATCGTTCTTCTAATGCCCCAATGCTTTGTTTGGTCTCAATAATGCTTTTTGGGTGAAGGGCAATAAGTGAGCTGTAGAGGAAACTAACACAGTACGAGAGATATAGAGGAACGGATACAGTGTGATGCGACCTCAAATCATTATATATTACGTGTGATCAGAAAGTTGTTTTCAATGCGGAGTAGTGGGAAGAAGATCCATTAGAAACGGTGACAAAGTGGATTGCTCAGAAGCACAAACCAGCATTGTAGGCAATTGTAAAAAACATTACAGATGTTCAAGCAGGTACGATACAGACAATATTTTGTTTAGTTAATCAATGCATTCTGGTTGAATGCTATGCAACCCAATCGGTTGTAACAGATCATATGCAATTGATCGGTTGTTAGTTTTACAGACAATCTTTGACAAGTTTTTGTAAGTTTGTCACCTGGTGTATGCAGAACGCGCTCCAATGCTGGTTATCACCCGATTGGGGGTTGTTTATAGTGTTTCCGGCATCGACTGTTGAAGCATGAAATAAAGTATGGCAACAACGTAAGCACATGCACAATTGACTTGTTATGTGTAACAACTTGTCAGTCATTTTTGGTCGGAATTGACAAACTGGCAGATTGATGACGGAATTTTGCATAAATTTATCACTTTATTTTTGCAAATACGAATTGGTATTGAAGTACTGAGCATGATGAAGCAAACGAGGTATCAGTCTCATGCGTTCAGTTGTGAACATGCAGACAAGAGCTGAGGTTTGCTCATCAAAAGGAAGAGGTTTATTCGGTATCAGAGATCTCGCCTATTCAGGCGAGAAAGAGCGCGATTGACTAAAAGCTACAAAAAATCAAATAAATAATGGTGAAATATTGATCTATCGGATAAAATTAGAAGCGAAAAGGAATTTTCTTGACGAGAAAGAATCACGAAAACCAAATTTTTGGTGGTGACGTTTCGCCTTTTCCAAGATGGTTAACGAGCTCACATCAGAAAAAATCGTTTTAATTGGATGCGGTTTGCAATTGGTCCTAGGGGGTAGAAAGAAAATACTTGCTGCACCCGTGTACGTGGTGATAATTGACACCATCACAAGTGACAGTTAGAAGAGAGTAAACAATTGGTCTAGGGTAGTCATGTGATATCAGAGTATGCTGGCCATTAGACAGCCCATGATTGGGGTGTTTTGTAGTGAAAAGAAAACGTTTTCAGGTATTCGAATTAAACCATTTTTCGGTTCGATCGATTGATAGAATTGAGATTGCTTTGTAGTAATTCAGTAATCCATTTTTCGAATAATTGATCTCTTGAGATTGATGAGATCTTGCTCGACAATTGAGTGAGTGCAAAGTTTATGTGAATAATTTTGAGCTATGAGACATTCACAAGTATTTGTTCAGATTTACTGCATCGTTCAACTACACTTTGCTCTAGTTATCTTTTCGCTTATCTCACATGGATTTCCAAAGACTACCTGCATTTTTTCCTGTAAACCGAATTCTGTTGATCAATACTTGGCTGCTTGCCCTGTCAGTCTCACTGCCCTTGAATAAACGATATTAGTTTAGAAACTATGACACCCAATTTGAAGTATGTTGAATACGAGGTAAGGCATTTCACTGAAACGGTATGATATTCGCTGCGATCAAGTATGTTTTGTTACTGTAGGGTTCAGCGGGCCTCTACTACGTTCTATGAATCAAACCTGGGCTACCGGACACACAACCCTCACGTGATATGTCTGACTTTATTTCACGCCAACTGGTTTGCTCTGCTAAGGTAATAAATCGGTCGTAGGCGCAACATCAGTTCTTTTCACACAACAAAACGTCAAACAAAGCTTTTCCGACTTCGCATGACTATCATTGATTAAGTATATACTCACAACCGTCGTTCAACTTGATATGATACTCACAGAGTCAGAAAGGTTCGTGGTAACCGAATACCAGCCAGCAACACATTCATCTTTCCTGGTGATCTCACACGTTGGAATAGACCTTTCAAAAGAGTGGAGAAGTTTCCATTGACAAATCAATTTGTTTGGTTTCCTTTGACTGTTTTTATTCCAAAAATCTAGATGTAAAACGATGAGCACAAATTATCTAATGACTTCCGTTCAAATTGGTATTACATGGAACGAGCCCTAGACGAAGGACGTGGAGATCACGTGNTTTCATATTACTTTTCAACCTTGTCACCGACATATTTTAGCCACTGGATGGCCGTATCAATAACAGTATGTGAACATCAATTCAGATTTTTACATCATTTATCGCGAGCCCCTTCCAGTCCGCTTTCTCACAAAAATATCCTTCGAGTTACCTTATTCTGTACAGTCAAGAGTACCGCTGTCCAATTATCAAAAAGCTACTCTTTTCTTTCCACTATTTGGGAACTGTTCCATTGAGTATCGACCTCATCGCGGTAACCAAAGGACATTTTCCGAGATCCACAGTTGGGAGGGAAACATACCTGCGGCATTATCGACGCAATCATTGTATATCGGGAAGTGTATCATACCTATCGATGCATGTGAATCGTATGAACTTGGATCATTTTCTCCGGCAGGTTTCTCATTTTCAAAAATCGACTCTTGTCACTCATCAGACTTTGCAATGAGTACATCGTAGAAGACGTCAAGAAAGAATCACATCATAACTAGCTACAATATAAACATACAGACCCCGGAGAAGGGGTAGAGACCAGCAGTGTGTTAACTGAAATCCATATTACTTGGTTTGTTTCCATGCTGATCCAAACGTCATTTGTCCTCAACTGGAATTTGTGCACTGGAGTGCAGTTTACCTAGAACAGTAACCACTTCAAACTATGTATCTTTAATCAACACGATTTTGGGCCTGTACATTCAGCTTTTCCACTTAACTGCGACCAGATCCCTAGAGAGGAAAACCCGGCTTCAGTGAGATCACCACATTTTATGGGGGTCTGCCGACAGATATTTTGGGATTTGCCCACTGATAATTACATTTGCCTTTGTAGTAAAAGGTAGAGTATGATAAATGAGAAAAACTGAAAATGACGAATGATGGCCGAAAGCAGATACAGTTTATCTGTTCAGCGATACTTTCGTTGCACATACAAGTACAAATAAAATACCACTTTTGTTGTATGATAACAGAATAGTTGACCCAGTTAAAAGGATGCGAACAGCTTGAGATTTCCTCCTTCCTTTTCGTTATCCATATGAACACATTGATTGATAGAATCATTGTACGACTGCCGATTTGTTGCAGCGAGGTAATAATCGTATGACCAGCAACGGGAATTAGATAAGAATGAAGCAGCTGGAGCCTACAGAAATGGTAAATATAGACTGGGAGAATAATTTTGCGATGAACTGCAACAGACAAAACGAGGTCATTCGCACTGAAAAGGAATTTTCAGGTAAGGAAGGAGTGACATGAGCTAGGTGGACACAAACGGAGTAACGGTAATAGGGGAACGGTAGTCATGAGATCTTCATTCATAAAACCGAAACATGCCAGTGTAATGAGACATTACAAAGAAAAATCTAACACACATGATCCGCCTATGGGACTGCTCCTCAAAGGTGTCTGAGCGATAATTTGCTTTTCTTCCCATAACACTTGTAATCCTTTTTTTCCTTCATTGCACATTTAGGTTTATCCAACTTAATACTAACAATAATAATGGCTGATGGCTTATCACGTCTCAGTCTAATTTTGAGTTTGTGCAGGCAGTTGTTTACTAACATCGAACCTTACCATATGTCTAACTTTCCCGCTTTTTATGATTAACCTGACATCCATGTGAAAAATCGATTATAATTGATTAAAAATCGCCTATGGAATTATTTAGAGAATAAGAACGAAATGGGAAGACATCAAAACTGAAGGATTGCAAGGAGGCTAAAGTTCACTTTCTAGCACGTTGCTTTCTCACACCACCAATGTAAGTGATTGATGGTACACGTTTACCGAACTCGGCTTGCGCATGTAACAGACTCAAATTCACAGGATAATAGACATCCACGACTACGAAATGAGTATGCGATGTAAGTGCTCATCTCAAGTGATAGACATTCAGTTGTCACTCAAAATTGATTCAACTTGACAATTCGACTGCAAAAGTTTCATCGCCAAGTGATATAGATGACACCACCAATTTGACTAGGTTGTCGTAATTCAGCGAGAGTGCAGTTGATAGTTCGAATATAACAAAATGCCACTGTACCCGATTGTTTCTTTCCATTTCGTCTGCAGTAGGTGCACGTGGTGGTTTGGTTTCGTCGAGCACCGATTTTAGCTTCATATTCTGTAATTGCTGATTGAACAGCGCGCGTCACCGAGCAGTGTTTGTGTGTTTGTTCAATGGTCATTTTGTTAGATATTTTACCCAATCGTCAAACATGGTAAGTTGTATATCTTATGCTAAACCTTGTGACATGCGTCTTCACAGCAGGCCTCACATATTAGACCTAACCAGACTCGGTTGTATTCGGGAATCTTGTTTAATGGTGGCTAACGCTTCTTGTAGCAAATGATCCGCTACGTCAAACTCAACATGACTCAAGAGAAGAAAATCAGGTAAGGAAAAACTTTGTCAACTGGGAAGGTTTTGGACTGGGGCTGGTAGGCTGGTGAGGAACTATGTCACAGTGAGGTTCTACGCAATCCGTAGATTACGAATTGATCAAGCAACAGTTACAATACCCTCAGATCTTATAAGGAGAAGTATGTACTTGCTTGATTCTTTCAGTCATGAATAAACATACTAAAGAATGAGCAACACAAGAATGTTGAAAGTTCGATCATTAGATTATACTCTGTACCGGAAAGTGGTTAGATGACACGCATACATCGGAACCAAAAGTTTATATACACTTATCAAGAACTCGGTAAGCCACACATACTGTGGAACAAACTATAATGTGACTGAAGTTCTAGAGTAGTCCGGCTACATCATGTTGGACATGCAAATTCCGAAGGACAATCAGCATTCATGATATAGTGTAAATGAGCGGTTAAAAATGACTTGAATTAAACTACTTGAGAAAGTATTTTAACAGTCTACCAACGAACATGCGGTAGATTGCAAAAGCTAACGTGCTGAAGTGATTAAAACTCAGTGCGAAAACGTTCGAAATAAATAATTCTGTTAGAGGTATAAAAGCATGCCGCAAACCGCCTTGATGCTCTTTCAGGCAGATTCAGTTGGGTCTCATACCGAGGTAGGTGGGTAATCAAGGCTAAACGTGTCCAGTCGGATGACAGCGTTCACGTAGGATTGCAATTTTGACCAAAAATTAGACACCTATACTGACTTATCCTAGTGCCTCATCGTTTCTGTCGTGTATTTTGCTCTGACAGATAAGCACAAAATATTTAATGGAGAAAAATCAATAAAATTAGCGCAAGGAAAACCAAATTATGTCGCTTCCTCTCAAACCAAATGTGCACCGTTCTGAGTGACTTTTGGCACTGCTGTAAATCTTTTTTCTGTCACGTGCGAGGCAACATGCAGTGCACACTTCCAGATTGACCATAGTGTATTTTTACTCTTGTCTGGAAAAAGACAAACGTTTAAACAGTTCCTGCAAACTTTCATTATCAAAAATGCTCCTTTTCATCACCGTATTTAGAAAACAATTAGATCAAAATAGCGTGCACACGTCTTTGAGTGTTTCTTTTGTGATGTTGAACATTGCGTTTCAGTTAATATCGAATTCACGAAGACTAACCGATTGCTTTTGATCTATGAAATGGCAGGATTTGGGATACCGATTTGATGAGGCCACGTGCTGTTCAGTGCACTAGCGATTTTCGCAACTGTCACCAGGAAATGAAAGACAGGCTAATTCTGCCTAAGAAGCGCAAAGCTGACAAGTGCATTTGAATATCCAGGATGAAAGGATAGAACATTCCCGGATCAAAATCCATTCGACATCACACACATACATCAACTGCATGGATTGCAGATTGATTAGTCGAGTTTGCAATAACATGGATAAGACAGAAATCGATTAGGAGTGTGGATGAAGATATGATTGAAGCAGTGCATCAGGTCTTTCTTTGACCAAAATAGAATGCGATTCTCACTGAATCAGAATGATCGAGAGGACACTAGTTAGAAGAAGTGTAAATGCAAATTACCTCATGAGATCGGAATTTTGCCACTACTCAATTAAATTATTCAACGAATGACTGATATTTTATTAGCTGTCTTGATGATACTCTCGTGGTATGACTGCATACACGGGTCTAGTATTTGCTTCCGAGAAGAGTAGTCTCATGGCTGTTTGAACTTTGCGAGAATTGCATTGGATACTAGAGTATAATTTACCAATTCCCCTTTGATGTATATGAAATATAGTATTGTAACGAAAATTTTGGAAAGGGTTCAGCAACTGATCGAAACTGCTTGGTGGAATACTAAAATGTACAAGGTGAATATCGGTATCAAAATTACACCTCAAGAACCCCGAGTATCTGTAATGAGGAGCTGATCTACTTACCAGCACCAATCGGATAAAGCACAATCAGTGCTTTATACTATTCACGAGTTAGATACTACCAATTGTGATATTACACTTGAAAACCAGTATGTAGACAGACATTCGAGACATTGCATCGATTATAAGTACTGAGCCAGCCATATTTTATATGCATTACAAGTGGTTGACGGGGATCATATGTTGACTTAAAACTATTTCAAACATTAGGCAGTTTATCACAGACAGTCGTTGGAAAATATCATCATCATCACACCTCATCACACCCAAGGTGCGTGCTTATCTTAGTTGTCAGTATTCTATTAGAATGCATCCTAATTAAAANAAAATCGATGAGCTTGATTTATTTCACGAAATGGTCTAAAAAAACTAATATATACGCATTCATTTACATCAGGCTCTGGGGAAATCGCTTCCACGAAAAGTAATAAATTAACTACCGGTAAACCGTGAGCAGTTTTCAGTCCACGGAAAAGGCTTTCCGAATTCATGGAGTGTTTATTTTCGCGCAATTAATTATCACGTGAGGTACATCCTATTCAGCGTGTTTGTATTTGCATACATTAGGCTACAAGAAAGCGGGAATAAGCCGCAACAGAGCTGTAATCAAAATAAACCTACCTGAAATGACAGTTCTTGAATTGCTTGTCCATCCACCCGCATGCTGCAGGGAAAATCGTAGACTGAATGGTCATCGTTTAAGTCCGGTAACAAGTAATACTTTGAAACAAACACTGCGCCCAGATGGGAATGTCCCAAGGCTAAGAGAGCTTTTAATTGAAACACTGAGATTGTGGTGCATAGGACAAAAAATTCAATGCCGTGGATAACTTAAGATTATGTGTCACTATGAATGTACTGGGCGAACAATCGCAGCATTGGGAATGGAAAACTGGATGGAGGGATTTTAATTCACGAACATTAGTTCAATTTAAATGATCTTCACTTGCTTGCATACCGCTGGATATATAAATATCCCCAATGGGGTCGATGTATTTGCACTGCTGGTGAAACCCAACCAGGTCAAAAGAGCTGTACAGTGCTTTCTAGCTTTTCAGTTCACAGTTCGTTTGCTATATATATGACGAATTTCCCCTTTGAAATATATATATATATATTTCACACACGTCTGAGGCCAGACTGTGTGCCAAACAAATCACAGCACGAAAATCTTTATAAAAAGAAAACCGTTCCATGATTTGTTTGTGAGCCAGGTTGCCCTGGTGAAGGCAGGTGAAGTTTCTTGGGGAGCTCACAACTGCAGCCTTCGGTTGGCCAAAGCCTAACCCGCAAGGCTGCAGGGCAGTATATTAAAATCACAATCTTTAGGGGGTTGCTGTCCAGTTCATCGGTTCATACGCCATTTGGACGGGGCCAAACGTACTAGATGCCCGATCGAGCCGTTTACCACTGCCACAACCGGGAAGGTGTGTGTGGTTTGTACTCCTCCACTTGGTTGGTTTGGAATCAGGGTTTTTGGCCAATTCCCCTAGATGGACTACCAGTGGTCCACCAACCCGGTTATAGCCCCGGATATTGGCTTTTCGTACTCACAGTCTGGTGGGAAAGCAGCTCCGCTGGAACAAATTCAGGAAGCAACTTAAGACTTGAAGTAACTGCCATTATTTTGATAGATCGGTTATTGTACAAACACGTTTGTCTTATAGCGGAACTCCTCAGGAGTCCTGGATGGTGCACGAATTTGTCTGTGCCCTCCATCAGGAGAGGGATCGTGGAAACAACGCTATTTTGTGTTGGAACGACGCATTGGTTCACAACTTGCATCCAGAAAAATCATTGTCATTGTTCCGAATACCCGACTGGAGAGTTCTTAGGTTTCAGTTAAACCCCAGTCGTACCTTTTGAGGTGTGAGTAAGGTGGACCGAGTTGCTTACACGGTTGAGGAAGTGAGGACAGTGATCATCGGAGAATGAAAAATATGATTGGCGGATGTTTTGAGCAAATGAACAGAAAAAAATTTGTTTCCTTTTGACTGAAAAGATTGGCTTGCTTCGGTGGTGTTTCGCATCCCCCCAACATAGTTTTGGTAGTACTTAAATGACGCAGTACGTTTGATAAAGGTGGCGCCTAGTAACTATTTAAACAAATTTAAAGAGACCCCCCAACCCCTCAAAAATATCTCATCCAAAGTCCTGCATCATTTTAAATAAAAGGATCAAACTGCGGGTAGCGTGATTAAAAGTTCATTACTTTTTTTTACTGAACTTTATTCCGGCTGGCTCCTTGGAAAGGATAAGCCGGCTCCAGACATGATCATGATCATGAAGTTACTTGTTAGTTTGATGCAGAGACGTCCCCAGCGTCACTCGGTGTCTTTTTTATTTTGAGGGCGCACCTCCAGCCTTTGCACAACCAAGCGCGAACTGCAAGGCAGCAGGAAGTAATCTCTCGCTTCGGAAGTGAGGAGGTCAGTGACTTTAATTTTAAAAGGCCAGTCACATCGACCTATGTCACGACACCCTCATTGGGCTTATGTGGCTTTTAAACAGGAGTCAGGTGACGAGCCTGAAACCCATCACACCTTGGTATTGCCACCGCTGTTTGTTCGATACTACTTATTTATTGCGGTATACCACAACTTATTCACAGCTAACCTTCTTCGGTGAAGGTATCCCTCTATCCACAACCCGGGAGGCACACCTGGTAGGATTTAGCTCTACCCAACCCGAGGGTATCCGGATAGTTCATTCAGTATGGTGTTCCCGTTCAGATGAAAGTTGGGTGATTGAAAAAATTATTTTGACTTAAATGAACTATTTTCATCGAACCTGAAAGAGTGCGTCGATCTCACAAGATTTGAATACACCATTATTTTGAAAGCTTTCCCTATGTGTTTACCAGATGCTATTGCATTAAGGGACGAACGAAAATATTTGATGAGCAAAAATCAATGAGAGGAAAAATTGCCACTTGCGAACTGAAATGAACATTAAACGGAATAGAATCAGATGTTTTGGGAAAATTATTTTTTGTTCATTCGCGGTTATAGTCATGTCGGAAACTCAAAATTCATCTCACGGGGAAAAAAATTTTCGTAACCTATAACTAAAATACATGACCAAAATGACAGGTCAAACAAATCATACTCTGGTTCGACATCGAAGTGAGGTGTGCAGGGAGAAAGAAAGCTTTCTTGCTTTTTCGGAATCTAGAAACGGCCATCTGCACGTACCGCGGTAATGGACTTGGAGACACAAACGCCAATGTAAATTCCGTGTATAGTTCTTCCTAATTTTGTATGATCTGAGGGAAACATTTCTCATTTACACAGATATGTTACCCTTAGCTGCATCCAGTGTCTCTTCAACGTATCAGATCATGATAGCAGGAAAACTGTGAATGCTTATTGGAAAAAGGATGAATAGGTCTACTCACCATTTGGAGAATTTGCAGAGACTGGAGTTGTCAGGAGTTGGTTTGCCCTTCATATTCTTATTCTAATCAAGAATGATTTTTAAATGTTTTCTTGGGCATGGCCTTCGGGGTCGTACGTACCTCGCAACAACTCGGTAAAATAAATTTCCCAACAATTTATTTTAACATAATGCATTAGCCAGAAGATCTCTGGGAACAATTAATTAATTAATTTTATTCGCTTTCTGCCCCCAGCGTATATCGTCTTAGTGCAGTGTGATTCTCCTAGAAAATAAAAGGAAGCCTCCGAGAGAAAGAGAAAGTTTTCAAGAAATCCAAAGTTTGCTATTTGAAGAATCTGTTTCTATTATAATTGTATCCATCCCAAAGAGAGCTTCTCCTGAACTTTTCAAAGAGGGCTTGCAGTATTCATGGTCACCAACGAAGGTTATTAGATGCTTCCTGTTGTATCACTTCCAAGGTCATTGGTACAAAATTACTTCTTCGGATGTACGTCACAAAAATATATCTCCGCAAAAAACATTCACCAGTTATGGCATTTTTGTTAATCTATTTCTTTAGTCAACGTTGAGCATTGAGAGGAGCTCGCCCGTCGTGACTTGATTTATCGTTATTGGTTGAAAAATAATCAAACTTTATCCTAGTGTATAGTCGTTACTTCATTCAGACAGCCATACACACCGATAGAAATGAACATGAGTTCCACTGGGTGTAGAGCTCACCAGTAATCCGTACCAAGTGACCCGTTCGGTACTTGGACTCCGGACATCCCGTGTGGACCATAAACAACTGGCCACAGAGGTGAAGAAAAACATCGAATGAATTTGGCCAGTTATCCTCAGAGAAAGTCAGCCGGACGGTGGATATCCACTCTACTAAGAGAGGAACTCGAGTCTAGTAGTTGTGAATCCATAGTTGATTGGGTGAACTGAGGATTGTGCGTGAAGGTGAAGTTCGAAGAATAGCCACTATCAATTATTACACACCACTACTCACAACTAACTGTAAATTAAACGCGAACGTTATTATTGGGTTGTACACTTCAGCGTATAATCATTTAAGTTATATGATTGGGATATGCACCGCTTCACTAGCTCTGTCATCGCAGGAGATGAATATCCGCATTTCGGCAATATTTGTGAACTATGGGAAAAATGCAATGCTTCAGTGCAATATAAAGTGCTAGGTGCGTTTGCGTGTCGTTAACTGAAAGTATACCGAGTCAAGATAGAGCATGGCTGGACAACAACCCACTAAGCATTCTTCATCTATTCAGTTTGTTAAGAAAACATGCGTCGTCTGGGAAACAAATGGTCGATCTCAACTTTCTCACCATGATGTATTGCAAAAGCAAGACCATATCTTTAACGACGAAAATCTATATCAGTGATCGTTGAAAAACATGTAAAGTGAGATTTTATATCAAGAAGCTTTGAAAAATAGTTACGTAAGTGAACGTAAGTTGTTTAAATAAAAGTTGACCAGTTTTACTTGGAAAGCAGAATGATAACTGTCCATTATACATTGTTATGTATGATTCGTCTTAGTTATCCAGTCCGGAATCGATTTGTATTTGAACGACACGAACGCACTTGCGGTGTGACGCGGATTGATGCGTGGCCTGACAGGTTCTGTGCGCTCCATCCTAACATACATAAAAGTAGATTAGAATGGTAAAAACACTGTTTATAAGGTAAACGAATATTCTTTCGGGAAAATAGACAGGTTATCCTCTAGACTAGTTTCGCATTGTGACAATTTGATTACATGGCGTTTTGGATACCGAACTGAACTTGGAGTGACTAGGCTGTGTAGATTTTATTGTGCAGAGAAAACTGTCCAACTATCAGTGCTCACATTTAACATCATCACGCAGGTTCTTTTAGCTGATTTCGTTCCCTCTAACAACTAGTTGATGCAGAATAACCTCAGTTGATTTTTGCAACAACCAGATTTGTATACGGTTCTGATCTATGCAACGTATATTGCTCAGAAATGTATTACGAAAGGTAAGCACAACTGCATTGTCCCTTATTCCTCAACATGTCAAAATACTTTCAGAATTCAACCGATACTGAGTTCACCTCATTTTGTGGAAGTATTTGATCCTAAACTAAGAACGTGATAAATCAGATGAATACCAGCTTTAAGCAGTTTGACAAACAGCATCTAAACTTGCAGAATCCCGTACGTTTTCTCCTTTGATAACCGATCGATGATATTAAGATCACAACGACACTCATATGTCGCGATGTCGTATAGACATTTGTCTTCTCATTTGCACCCGATCAATAAAACTGAAAGCATCAATGACGCAAAGCGAGAGTTACAAAATTGGGAATGAAGCAAGGATATGACACTTGGATCTCATCAATAAATTTCAAAAACACCTGTTTTTGATAAATGACATTGTCAATGTGGCATTCTGTCTGTCAAATAAGAAGCATCAAGGAAATCGTAATTTAATGTTTCAAGTCAAACTGACTGGATCAGCACGATAAGAAGTGGGCCTCGCACCATCCCGGTCAAATTTATTTTTCTCTGGCTATCCTGTTAGATTTCCATTTATGATTAGCTCAATCACCCTACTCAATTGTTGTTTACAACTAGGAGCGAAAGAAATTTGATTTAAAATGCTTCTCTGTTTCTCTGCTTCATAGTGGAAACATAATATATATAATGTAAATATTTGCGAGACGTTGAGGTATCCTCACAGGCCAGAAAAGACAATACCAGTCACCAGATAATGAGACCTTCACGTCCTGTATTCAAATAACATAGTTATCATCACGCTTTCTGCTTTTCAGTTTGCCGTGGAATTCTTTATGTGTTCACCCTTTATGCCTGAAACTTGATTAAATATGTCTAAATTGTTATATAACCAAAATTCAAAAGGAATATTATGTCATTTTTGTGGGCGAGTGAAACATTCCCTTTTGGGAAACGGACCAGTTAACGGCCAAAATGTGTGATGCCCATTCCCGTCTATCTCTCGCTGTCTGTTGCTAACAATTTACAATGCATAAAATTGGGCTAACTAGCCTAAGTTCCGACCCGGTGTGAAAAAACGTTAAGATCGTTTCTACTTATCTTTGCAGAAGTACCTCATTAGCGGACAACATAAACGCCACCAGTCAGTGACTACACCCCACATGAGCGGAATGGTTGACAGAACAGAACAACAGGGGGACTAGAGGTTAACCACGAGGGTTAAGTGAGACCAAAGCAGAATGACGCAAATTGATGCTCTGACCAAATTGGAGCAAGAGCACACCGGAATAAACTGCCAATGGTGTGAAAACGGTGGATCAGATGCCATGTGGTTTATTTTAAAGTAGAACTACGGACATGCTTTGCCTTTGAGACCTGAAAGAAAATAGAATTGACATAAACTGTTTACAACAAGTTAAACACTACAGTTTAAAAGTATACCGTCAAGAGCCTCGAGAGTTTGATTTGCTAGAGTAAAAGCCACATATGAAAGTAAGTCATGAGGAAGTTTTCGTAGACCTGGTAAATGAGACGCTTGGTCCTTATCTGCATTTCTTCCAAGCATTAAATGAAATGTTGACAAACATATTTTTGACATAGAGACGAAATTTTATCACAGAATGTAGGTTTTATGTATTTGTCTTTCAGAAGTCAAGTATTAATACCGACAAAGTGCATTTTGCATCTGAGATTAAGTTACTTGGACAAAGGCGTTATTTATCCGTATCGTTATATCGATTTAAAATTACAAAACTGTTTTATAAGTTGTATCTACATTAAAAGATAACCTCAGCCATAATTTCTATTGCCTTCTACCAATACATTAGGATACCGTTTATTTGTCAACCCTCGTTGCAGGACATGCTCCAAATTATGAAAAATCATTTTACCATTTTTT
Source organism: Echinostoma caproni (assembly GCA_900618425.1). Classification (NCBI taxonomy): domain Eukaryota; kingdom Metazoa; phylum Platyhelminthes; class Trematoda; order Plagiorchiida; family Echinostomatidae; genus Echinostoma; species Echinostoma caproni. The sequence goes on along the minus strand of UZAN01039743.1, from coordinate 67,084 downwards.
TATATTGCTCAGTATTTCAACTATCGAACGATAACTACAGTATTAAATGCCCAGTAGTTATCGTTCGATAGTTGGAATATCAACCCATACACCTATACTGTGGCCCTTGGATTGTTTTGGATTTCTACAATTTGTTTGGGATTAGCCTCGCAGGTTCACGCCGCTAAAGTTTGATCTTGGACTGTGATAAGCAGTGGGGCTATCACAACAAACTACTAACGAGTAGTGAGCTTATAACAATTAAAAGTTTGAACTATTGTGTACACTTCTTGAACCCTGCTGGGTGACAAATACGTACCAGGCGTTTCATCCAATTCACTCGATTCATATGTAGAACGCGAAATGCAAATGCAACAGTGCCGCTGAACTTAGGTAGACCAGTAGACTAAAGTAGTAGACTAAAGGGAGGGATTACATGCCAGATCACAGGTGTATATAGCGAACAGACAAGCTAACATTGGGTGTCGGATGTGTGATCAGAAATACCCAAACAGCAAGATAAAAGCGTGCAGTGCACATGTTTTGTTGAAATTACTTGAAATTTATGTGAGCAGTTTCATAGAGCCCTGTTTTAAATGAAATGCAGAATGATGAAAATCCATGTTTTCCGAGATTCACAATCATGGTAAATACTTCACCATATGTATGACTATTTAAACTAGTAAATCGTGTGGGGTGTGGGAGAGAGAGAGCAAGAGAGAGAAATGTCAGTGCTGCTTTCTATGTCCGGATTTGCTGTGTAATTCAGAAAGATTATGCGGTATTTTGTTCGCCCTCATCGGAGTTTTTCGGTGTATCTGGGGTAGTTGAAGTGTAGATAAAACCCCATCACCTCTTCTGTGATTACCCCAAGAGATGGAACCTTTCTTTATAATCGAACCTGGGTCGTAAACAGGAAACAGAATGATTCTGCAATGTCCGGAATGTGGTTTGTCTTTATGTGAGGCTGCTGCGTGATGGTTCTCGTGTTAGGCACGTATCTGTGCGGACCAAAGGTTCATCGTGCAATCTTTAAACGCTCTTCCACCGGTATGAGTATAGGATTACATACAGATGAATCGACAGAATCTGGCACTATCTTTGAACCGGAATCACATCACCTTCGGCTTAAACAGTAGAGACAAAAGTTCTCATTCACTTAATTGTGTCATAAAATCAGAAAATTCCAAAAATTAGCGAATATTACCGAAGAAAAATTATGTAAACATTACTGGGGATGTTACCGGGATGTTAATGAGACGAACACTTTGCGTGATCACGCTGTGAATATGGAACGCGATTGGCTGACAATTTCGCACGTGTCGGAAAATTTATCGCCGCATGAAAGATAATCAATAGCAAATATGGGAGTAGCACACGAAAAAATTAGGTTATGCAAACGTCCAGGTTAGTGAGTGAGTTCTTTAAGAATCCTTATCAATCTTTTGATAATCTATCCTCACTTGATTTTCACTTCAACGATGCTAGAAGTTTTATCCATAGGGTTGAACTTTTGCTGTGCTCTTAAAGAAATCCAGACGATGGAATGTAAGCGCAGAATCTCCCTAATGTGAGTCCTTGTTAATCAAGTGATCAAAGTCTCCATTTGTGACTACCTGTATTCAGTAGTAAAACAAAAAGTTATCAAACTGGTCGCTAGGAAAAAATTCAAACGACTGACAGACGGACAGAAAAATGATGAAGTCATGATTTTCGAACTTGAAAAAGGTGGAAGTTTTGTTTCGAGATAAAATCCAAAAAAATATAAAATATGTAGGCCATAACAAATGTTCGATCCGAATTTCTTAAAAACAAGGAGGAGGAGACAATGCGATAGAAGTTTTGTTGTTTAAGATACTGAAGTAAGAAAAGGAGTAGGCAACCATAGACCACATTTTGTCATATTCAACCTTGTTTTACCATAGTGGATGCTAGTTTCAAGGTTATTTAGTTTGCCAAGATTATAGAAAGATGGAGTACTGTTAGGATTAACCTAGAGCATTTACAATTCGATATATAATATTACCTGGAAAAGCGGACTAGCTAACTTTTGGAAATCTGTGCGGGATAAAATAAAAAAGCACAGTGTACGAAACATGTTTATCTTGGTGAACAATTTTTGAACCAAGAGCGTGGATGGTCGAAAAATGCGCTCAATTGACGTCAGTTCACCCTTCAATAACGTTCCAATCGATAATACTATTGAATAGACATACAGTAATATAAAAATAATCATATAATTATTAGCCTAAAATCATAAGAATTGAGGCAATTAATTTATATCTGCATCTTTAATATCCAGCTCAAGTTCAATAGTCAGGTCTAAGATCAAAAGTGTTGTGATCACGGGAACACCCTGAGGACCAGCTCAAGTCACTCATCAAGAACTGCTTGCTATATGTGCACATGATATTTTGACGATAATCTTTGTGTGAACCATGAAACAACTGGTACAGGCAAACTAGTGAGTGTGTGCAGTTCGGACTATCGTAAAAGTGAAAATGGACTGTATGAACAAAATGGTTTACTTTGAAGTCTGTCTGAGTTGTAGATTAAATCGATGAATGCAAAGAAACTTAAATTGCGAAGATCAATACATGTAATCCCGTCCTTTCCTCCCGCTGAAAGTGAAAAAGAATTTTATTCGTTGTTTAAGATTTAGCAATGAAGATACAATATGGAAGTAGCTCAGTTTCCTTAGAAAAGCTTCACGCCCAAAGACCGTCCGGATTGGGTTTTTCTCCTCAGCGTAATAAATTACCATAATAACCCGTTTAAAAGGGTTGACGTTAAGAGTAATTTAGAATGAGTGTTCTTTTCGTTCAAGGGGGGCATAGAAGTGACCTGAAGAGATTTCTATACCCAGTCCGCAAGGCTTCTCTCACTCAACGAAGCTCTTCTAGTCGATTATGTCTCTAGTTTACATACGTTAACCATTGGAATGACAGTTCTGTCGATCAGTAACCGAGACTTTATGGTGGAAAAGTTTTTTCTGCAGGTCTTTTGGTCGGATTATTTTGTTGATCAATGATCTATATTTAAGGCGCTGCGAGGATATTTGCTCAGTTATACATGTATAATTATATACTTGAACTATATGCAATAAACATACACTTATTCAATGAGAGAGAAATGTATGCTGATATTGGGAAGAAAGGGAAGATATTGTTGTCAAAGCAACCCATCGGTTCGAAGTTCTTGACATTCATTACCAAGTGCACTTATCCCGTTTTGCCTTTGTGCTGGTGATCAAGTAAGCATATCCGAAAATCATAGTTCATTTCATCCATGCACTCGAGCATTTTAGTAACGAACATCTGCTATCATCTTCTGGTATGCAACGGTTTTGTCTTTTATGTTATTTTTGTGTTGGGCTAATATTAGCAATAGATGACCACTAAGATGCTTTTTCACAAAAGAAACCCGGCAAAATTGTGCACGAAAAAATCTGTAAAATCTCTTTTCTTAGCCCCCAATCGAAATTTTAAGCAAGTGTACTACTACTGATCATCGAAAACAAAATTTGGGATGCGTTTCCGATTAGATGGTGTGATGCACAGAAATAAAAACCTGGGAAATATCAATGAATCCGTTTCTGAAGTTTTATACAGATCCAATTAAAAAGGAGTGGACTTGTTGCCTAGCGGATAGGGCAAGGAAGACTGGTATTGATGTCTCTATATAAGAAGAGCTCCGGTTTCTTAGGGTGATCATTTCACCCAGAACGCTTATTACACAAAGTGGTTCGGTGTAGTGAGAAAAGTTTGAAGAATACCGAGGTTGAAAAAGGGGTTAGTACAATTTTCCTTGCTTTTCAGGGAGATGACTCAGATGAGACAATTCAATGTAATTGCCCTTCGCCAAGATGTTTCGTGCAACTGAACCACATGTGATATGTTTATTGTTGAAGGACAAAGTTCAGAACTCGGAGTTTCTCTTCTATGTATAAGTTGTTACTTCCTCCTGTGGAACAACTTAAATAGGTGAAGAGATCAAGCGGTTGTTTGAACGGATTTGTGAACAGTACTCTGCTTGGCTCAATACCGGAAGAACTGTCACCAGTGCAAAGGTTTTATATCTGGCTGATGCGAATCATAAAGTGAGTGTAACTCAGTTACTCCACCTCCCGTATAGGGTTTCGTAGTCAACTATCAAGTCAAATACACTGTCAGATGCTAGCTGTGAGAATGTTTTCTGCATAACCACCGTCTGTTTGCCTCAAAACAATTTTTTGTACACAAATGATCTCTCCTGGCCCATTCCACACACCCCACACCGCCAGTATTCCCAATGATCGAATGAATTAACAAACAATTATTAGATCATTTTCCATCTGACGTCTGGTCTCAAGATGAATCAATGTAAGTTATTATTGATGTCAATTTTTTTCTTTTCAAAGACAATTTCTACCACATTAGTAATTGGTATCTCTATTGGCATTGGTACAATCGGCTTATTCACTGTTATGTGTTTTGTTTGAAATGCTGTAGAATTCAAAGCAAACCAAAGACCCTAATCTCGAATATCAGGCTTGACCAACCAAAAACGCAACTCTACGAACTATCAAAGGGTAAGAACTCAAGATATAAGATGAAAAATTGGTGAACTTTATTAATTCATAGTATGAAACGCATCGAATGCACCGAACCAACGTAATAGGTTGAAATTAAATGCTCCGCCATTTGGTTCGCTGTTAGATCAACCTCATCAGAACTGTAAAGTTATGAATCTGTGTTGGAATTCACCACTTGATAGGGGCATATATAATTCACATGCTTCAGCATTGCGACGCAATTGCGGAACTGTTTTATCTGCGTTCAGCACTAAACCACACCCACTGAAAATTCACATAAGTTGACCAACGCCAGATTAGAAACTGATAAGCACAATTTATTTGCCTACTAATTCTATTAAATAGTAGCCTTTAGATAGATACTCATTTTCATCCAAACTGCAGGTTTGTATTCTGCTAGCTAACCATTTTTTTAGTTGTCAGTGTTAGTTAATGATAAATTGAATCAATGTTCGACTGTGACATCTGACTGCAATTTATAGCATTAAGGTGAATGCTTATTGCGTGAGACGCACCTCAAAATGGGAAGATGAATGCTTGATCCAATCGAAATAAGCCCTAAAAATTATAACTACACTTTTTTGTGTCTCATCAAATCAGCTTTCAAACGCGCAGTTGAGGGCAGCTCTAAACCGCACATTCAATCAGTTGATCAACATCGACTTACTGCTTCTACTAGCGGAGTTGATTTGGTCATGCTTAAACACGGCTGCTCCACCTCACATGCTGTATACCAGTTCACCTGCAGTGGCGGTGACGCAAATATATACAGAACCAACCGTCAGTTATCAAAATTAATGAACAACCACAATCTACACAATTTTTATTGTATATAAGTGTGTTGTGCAGAACTTCTACAAACATTGGAGCTTACATTTCAGTTAAGATCTATGCATGTCAACTGTCATAGAGAACATAGTCAACGGGGAAAGATGATTATAGACATAGGGACATTTCACAATCCAAGGTTAAGCCAAAGTTCGCTTGTTACCCTACTTTTGTTTGTGTGTAGACTTGCAAAATAGGGTGTGGGTGTATTTCGGTGAGCATTTATTTGAGATGAACTTAGACGGAACTGAGAGCGTGTGGAGGGATGGAAACGACAATGTGTCAGTTCTGCGTGGAATGGTTGATCGAGATTTGTGAGAATTCCCTCCGCGAATTGCACACAAGAAGTTGTATCATACTCTGAGTGTTTCACAGCTAATTCATTCACAGGGATAGAAGAAACGTGGCTAATAATAGTTGGACTATGGAGCAAGAATATAAAATCCCGTTTAAGCAAGCCAGAAAAGAAGCTGGGGACCAGTGAAATAAAATGGACAAAACACATTGATACACAAAGATAGAAATAGCTGAGTGGAATGCGTGAAACTGTCTGAACTTCGAATTTGAAAAGATAGGCGCCGCACTGTGCCAATGCAGTTGTGGATTTGTGTTGCCCAATGAAGATTGCTATCTATGATTACACCAAGATATTC
>UZAN01039743.1:41660-60611 GCA_900618425.1 Echinostoma caproni | reverse complement strand
GATTACACCAAGATATTCGACAGAATTCACCCTAAATAGAAGATTATTATTAATCACTGTGTTTGTCGGATGTGTAGAGCGAGAAACAACAAATGTACTGGGGTTTAAGGTGAGGAGGAGAATGACTGAATTTGATCAAGCTTGTCCGTGAAGGAGCTTAGATGGCAGTAAGAAGACATGGGTTGGCACAACGCGACGTCATCTGCATATTTCAAAATACGTTCAAAAGAAACATTAGGAATATCACAAGTATAAGTGGAAAATAGATATGAGATAGCACAGCTCCTTGAAGAACTCCGGAGTTGTTGATTAGGGTTTAGCTGAAGTCATTTCCAATATAGTAGTTTGTACTCTATCAGTAAAATTGTTGGATAGCCAAGTTAACAAGTTCTTGGGGCATTCAAACGATTTCAGTTTCTGTAATAAATTTGATCGAGGAATGGAATTGGATGTTAAATGGTTTTCAATAAAAAAACACCAAATAGAATTGTTCAAAGACTAAGTGATAAAATGAATAAGCGTGGAGATTACGCCTACAGTGGATCTGTTAGGCTTGTAAGCAGACTGTGTAGAATCATTGAGAATATTTATAGACTTCTGAAATGTTTTGAGGATAGCCTTTTCAGTCAACTTTAGAGCTGAAGATGTTAACGCTGTGAGACGAAAACGTTTGGAGAGGATGGAAGATTTGGATGCTTTGGGGATTGGTATGATTGTGACCGGTCTCCTACAGTCGGGGATAGTAGAATTGCAAAGATATTCACTTACATTTAGTAAAATTGATGACGCCAATCATGTCCGATAATCAGGCCATCCCTCAGGGGCTCGGAATCATCTATTACAAAATACATCATGACAATCAAACATGCGACTGATCTCACTTCCTCTTTCAAAGTGCTATTGGGTAACCACAATTTAAACCTCAGCAATTAGTCGGGCGTTGTTAATTGGTTAAATAATTCGGTTTCGCGTGCATGAAAGATATCAGGAAACCGTCTTATTCCGTTTGTTAAAAACCGCAATAGTTAAAATCCAAGTTCATTTGAGGGTAGTAAATATTGTTAACAGAAACAATGACGTGAACAGGACTCACATTCAAGGAGCGTTTTCCCTGTCTCATGTCAAATCTATATTGGTGTGATGAAAAAATTCATAATCTGTAACAGTCAAGTTTTATTGCTCAAAACAAGCGTCTCTATGTGCATGACGAACGTGGTGGGCACTGTAAATGTATGTAAACTGGTATAAAACAAACAAAATATCGCCCTTTTGAGATATAAATATTTTTGATGACCGAAAATGTGCACTGAACGGCCACTTCTTCCTGTTTAACATTCCTCAGCATTGTGTACGTTTTACGTTTCCTTGGCGACTCAGTCGACGGTCATCATCTTGAGTGAGGAAATTCAATGAATGGTGACTTAATGATCTTCCAAGGAGTGAAATCCACACCCAGTGCCTAGTCTCTGTGACCTATCGAATAGGCTGATCCACTCATGATACCTTTGGAGATATTCAAATCGTGAAATATTGGGTTCCCTTGATCCCACTCATGAGCACAGAGAGAAGCTGAATACTGTGAGATGTAAATATTTCTTTTAATTTCCTCAGTCGCAACAAGGTAAAACGATCTATTAATTTCGCAAAATGTTTTGCTAACTACAGGGGTTCAACGAAGGAGTGAAAATCGGTTACAGTATCAGTCCCACGGTAAATTGACCGAACTGCAACAGAAACCCTAGTGCACAAAAAATGGATTGCTTAACTTGAAAAATGTCACTTCGCTGAAAAATAAGATCCTGGGATTCAGGCTAAGTAACAGGCGTTTGAACGATAAAATTGGGTCATCGATGTCGTAGACTGTAACAACTGTGCAAAAGTGTGTTCGGACATCTGTTGTGACAGGATGGATTTGTTCTGCTAATTTAAGCGTCATCGCGATTGCAGGTGAACTGACAGATGACATGTGAACAATAATTAGGTGGCTGTCGATGATCCAAAAGAAGTCCTTGGGTGATCGGTGTTCATTGAAGCTGTGAAACAGGAATGGTTGGACAATACCGTCTTGAGCTTCTANACGTCACTCACAAGATGGCTAGTCTTGAAGGCCAGTATGAGGAAGACGCATTTCTTCGATACTTTTCAAACGGGATTGACCGGTAGTTTTTGTCTAATGTCAACATCAATGAATTTTCAAAGATAATCATTAACCGGCAGTGCGGTTCGTAAAAGGATCTTTTCTTCTTGAGGCTTCAAAATAGTAAAACCAAATACATCGTTTCACAAGATCTGGTTGACAATAGGTATATTATTGTGTATTTTTCCAGTGAATTAGTTATTGGTAATATCATTAATGCCATTGGTAGAACATTTCCTTTTCCGATTACTTATTCAGTGGTACAGAAATCTTCTCAGTAATAGAGTTATTGCTGAGAAAAAGCTGCTAGAGGAGATACATAATTGGGGTTCGAATACGTGAAATTATTATTACTTAAATCGCTTTTCCAACTCTGTCTCGCAGCGGCTGCGATGTACAACATTCTTCACACCCGTTTATTGAGGAACACCACTCAAGTGTATGATTATCCAACTCGCTTACATAGTTGCACACGTTATCTCGATCATAAGGGAGCAAATTTCAGTGAGTTCCATTTTGAGGCGTTACCCCAATCCCCCGTTCCTCCACACGCGGCGATTACTTTTACTTTTATACAATCCGAATTGTTGTATCAAGCAGTGCATCATATCCGTCTATTTATTTTTTTAGACCCTAGACTACGACCAACTCAACTTTTATCAGTTAGCCCATTCCATTTGTCTGAACTCATGCTATACATCGGCGTACACGTTTGCACGTTACTATTTCTAGTTTAATCAAGCGTATAATATAGTTTGCTACTTATTCTGGTGGAGGCAAAGAACAACAAATTTTATTGCAAAGTAATCTGCGAATAACTCACATTTAACACGTAGAGACTTGCAAACAAAAATAAAAACGGTAGACGTGAAAAAAACTGATAACAGCCAGTATCATAATCAGAAAAAATGAAATCAATTGTAGAACATGTATCCCAAATAAAAATTTATCGTTGGTTTGTAGAGTAAATGTTCACACGCAATGAAGCAAATATGGCGCTTCATCAGTAAATCACATGGCTTCCTCGTTTTCAGTTGTCACCCACAATGACTTAAATCGCAGAATTTATCTGTCTATTCGACAGATAGTTGTGCGTACGCATGAGTGTGTGTTGCTTTATTCTGCGAATTGATTCAATTATCGATAACAAACCAGGTTTTTTACCGATGCCGACCAAGCAGAATGATTCTACTCCACGTGCACATATAAAGCTTAGTTGATAAGCTATAAATTTATCAGCAATCGTACCATCTTTTCCTTTTAAGTTTGTAAACCTCGAAATCCCGAAGTTCATTTTTTTGTTGTAATAAAGCGGAGAACTATTCGCGATTTGGCATGCCACTGAATGTACAAAGTCAACCGAAGAAAAAGCTGAAATAGGTACCATGGAATTATAGTGCCAATTTGTCCACGGTGTTCTGGTATGTTGTGATGATTTATCAATGCCATTTAGGGGATTGTATATGAGTCACCATTTGCTTTGAGTCCACGGACAACCACTGGAGATGAATATATATAAATATGTATGACGGTTTTGCAAAAACGGTGTTGATTGTTGTTTTTGTAGTTCGGGTAGTATAATTTGATGTTCAGTTGTCCGCCAAGCTTCTTTGGTAATTGTATTGCAAATTCTTCATCACCAATCAAGATGACATTTTCAATGCAGAAACTGAGAATGCCTCTGGATTGACGATGAAACTTTTACAATACAATTGCTATGCTCGGCGAAAAACTGAACATCAAATATATATCATTCATTCGAATTAAGTTTGATAACGAGTCCCACTTTGGATTGAAACGCTCCAGTAAACATTTTACAACTCAGTGTATGCATCCATTCTTTCTTGAAATCTATCTATATATGTGATGCCACTGAATCAAAGAATTCAATTTTTCGTTCCTGCTGCTTTACGAGTCGGACTATTGGCCCCAGTGGATCATAAGACGATGCCGCAGTCTCGAATCAGCATACGGTGTACAGCTATGCTCACGAGGGCGTTCAGTACGGCCGTTCACCTTTACTTAGTGGCCACCACTTCTTGCAATTCTGCTAGCGTTTTACCAAAGGAATGAAGGTATCGGTTCACTTATGCCAGTTCAACAGAGAAGTTGGTACCAGAATAATTGAAGTAAAGATTCGATGGATAGTTTGAAAGAAAGCTTCGTAGAGGATGGCTCGATAGATTTCCTTATTCGGCGGTGGTAGCCAAGTAGTTAGGCTACCAACTAGTAACCTGGGTGTCCCGGGTTCAAACCCCTTCACCGCCGCCAGTCTTCCCTATATCTGTTTTTCCCAGGCAGTCTTTGTATGGCCGCAGCCCCCTTCCTAACAGTTGACTGTACATTTGTATGTTCAATAAATAGAAAAAAGGAAGTAAAAAGATATTTTTCGGATAATAAGACTAGGAAGTATGTCGTTTTATGGAATCAGCAACAGCTTCGTTGGTCAGAAATCCGTGTTATTTGAGCGCACAAATGGGTGGGAGAGATATTTGGGGTCGAGAAAATTTTTTCACTGGATAGGCCGGTTAATTTGCGTTATCATTAGCATGGGTTCAAGGTGAATAAGATCGCATTCAATGGACAGACGATTGACTTTGCTTTGGGGGAACGCTTTTGGAATCTGATTTGAGTAAGTTGGAAATACCGAAAGGTAATAAAAGAGCAACAGCGTTTACCTTTGTCGTCCATCACATCAAAGATAAATGTGGTTAAATGTTCTCCGCACAACACCGCAATACACACGTACTGCGTCATGAAGACATAGTTACTTCCACATGCAAACCACCTTTTGAGTTAATTACGATTTAGTTATACCTTCTGAGATTAATGTTAGGGTGACCATATTGAAATTGTCAAATTTAACGTTTCCTTGCTGAACTATAAACAGTTTTAAGTGAGCGGACTAACATAGTCAACGCCTACGCCAAATCATTGACCATTAGTGAATAGAGAGCACATAGCTATATTATTTTGGTCCTTCAAGTGTTTCTAATGGTTTTAACAGCCGCCCGGATGTTATATACTCGAAACCTACCAGTACCGACAATTTTTCCAATTTTTTTCTAAAGCTCTAGATAAATCTTGATTGAACGCGTTCTGTTCCTGAGAATTGGCTTCACAATTGCATATTTAATGATTGAAATGGAGTAAAGTTATTTTTGTGATTAGGGTCCTTTGAATGAACCGAAATCGACTCCGAAATAATTACTGAGGCCACCAAAGGGTGAGAACATATGAGAGTACGAAAGCATTTGATTTGATTGTCTGGGGAATTTCCTAGTGTTCAGAGGAAACGAAACCTGAATCAAAAAGTTAGGGAGTACTGTAAACCTGTTTTGGCCCTTTTTGATCTTATAAAAAATGCGAATTTATTGATGTAAATGAGAATCCAACCCGGGACTGCGCAGATAGGACACTGCTCTTTGACTGGCAGGAGTTGATCAGATCACCTTTCACTTTGTTTATATACAACACAGCACAGGGTTGCTTGCAAACTTGTTTCAAGTATCTAACCACACTCATCTTAGCACTAGCAGCCAGAAACAGGCCAAACTTGGCCAATTTTGACACGCACAAATACATCAATGCACACATACATGGTAATGCATGATAGAGAATGAAAATATATTCTTTACAAGCATAGTGAGAGGAAAAAGGACCATGGATTTCATGTTTGGTGGGAGATACTGCCGGATTATCATCAAAATCACATTTTATCTGCATGTGATTGGCTTCTAGCGAACAGTTCCAGGCAATATGACCCGCCGCTTACAAACCTACACAGTCTTTGGCGTACTATGTTTTCTCACCATTTATAGATCTTCATGCACAAAAGCGCCACGCAAATGAAGAATCCATACATGTTGCCCAAGATCACTAAGACGACTATGAAGATATTGGTATTCATTGGAAAAGCTTTTGATGACGAGTTCAACTCAGGTGGCACCAAAATATAAAAATATTGTACAATATAGGTGCAAACAATTCCTGTCCGAAGTGGAGCGCAAGAAGTTTCTAGCTGAATACCAGAAAGATCTAGATTAAAAAAAATACCAATTAATTTCCGTGCAGACAAAAATAATCGAAATAATTGAAAATCTGTGTCATGCTTTTGTTCAAACGCCACAGGAAACACCACTATCACAAAAACCGTTTCGAACTTCAACATGGCGCCGACGACCTGTATTTGAGTTTGTATAATCGGGCAAGAGACCCCCCAGGTCCAACCAACCCTACAAAGCGGGTGTTTGGTCGTTTTCATCTGTTTTTGCTCTTGAGAGGAGAGACAGTTTTTTTGTGAAAATGACGTTAATGAAAGGACTTTTAAACCCCCGCGGAAAATTGATACTTCCAAAAATAGGATACAGTTCTGTTGTTATAAACACTGAATCACTGGCTTATATTTTAATGAAATATAAATCCAACGTTTTCTCATCACTTGGTTCCAGAAAAAAGTTTGTAATATCAATCTGCAATGCGAAATATGATTTATGAATATCTCCATCTCCATATATGGCAGAGCGGGCCACCCCCGTATGGTTCTCGCCGTCGATTATTTTTCTGCGTTTTTTCCCAACAAACCTGGTAGAAATCACTTGAAATAAAAGCAAATTACTGATAATCTTTCGGAATTTTTGGGAAAAGATGAAGAGAAACGTTTCATTGAGTTTCTTTTGAGGGAAAAATACAAGCTTTTAAAGGAACCTATAAATCATTGAGAAATAATTGATGCAACGTTTTATCATTCTGTAGTTTGTTCAAGTGCAAGTTATAAATAGGATAGTTGTTTCTTGATAACGCTAAATGATGTCATTACAGTGCCATGAATATGCCAGAATTGGAATCCGGTCTTCGGGGAATTGAAAAGATCCGATTTTGTAGAATGTATATTGAGGTAGATTGAAATAGACTCATGTGTGTAAATATTCATCCATTCACCCTCGCCCGTTTCCATTTCTTCGCGTTTGACACTATACACTAATAATGTATGCCTGTAGTGAGAACGCATACTCGATGGAGACACACAATTACTTAAATGAATGTAAGTGATATGTGGGGAGTTGGTCAGTTAAAATGTGTCTCAACAAGCGATTTGCTTATCGGAGCTTTTGTGATGCTATTAATTTGAGAAAATGAGTACTTGGTAAGCCACTACTCAGAGATAAATAATGACTACTCGATAATTATCATTTTAAGGTTAGTAAAATCTGTGGAAGGGAAGATTAACGTGAAATAGGAGATGCGTGTAAAAATCCCTGTGCTGCGGGAAGACGTACGGACGATGCAGAACAAAAGTTTGCTCCAACTAGTTTTACTACACCAAGGTAATTTGTTCCGACTGAGTAGGTGCTGAATTAAATTGCTGTTTTTTAAAAAGTTATTCAATGGGTTCTTTAATGAGCTGATACATTTGTAATTCGTATGCATGCATGCATTCTAGTTTTGAATCGATAGTGAATTTTATCTCAATAGTTGCGATTACTCGCTGAGATCTTTATGGTCAAATTTGAGCGATCCTCATGAGTGCACCCCATGCGCACGATACGTTGACGATATATGACGAGTAACAAATGAAAAATGCGGACATCATTTAGCTGCTTGAGTAGTTGAACGAAGTGTAACAAAACGTAAACTTCAGTTTTGAAAAATATAAGAAAAACTGTCCAGACTTCTCTCTAGACGTAGTCATAGATCGCCTCAGCTACAGACCCCCCCCCCAGTTATCGATGCATAACAAGGCAACATGGAATGAGCAGTATATTCATTTCCATGCCCTGAGCACTCTTCAAAGAAAATAAATCTCATTCGCTGTTTGATTGATAGCGAAAAGGAAATATGTTCACTGGAGACAATTGATAGCGATCTGCAATTCCTGCATCGAATTTTCAATACTGTTGAAGTAACACGGTACTTTCAACTGTACCTATTTTACCTAAACAAATTGGTTTTAGTCATACGGCGGGATGTGTCGCAGATGGATTCCTAATGCTTTCGATGTGGCAAGCATAAGACAACGAACCTGCCTTGAGAGTTAACCGCAAACCCTACCCAAAAGGCTGGATGCCTCGGTCACATTCAAAGAATGAGTTGTTTCAGCTAGGTGTGAAACCACTAAACTAGTTAGGGACCTAGTCTTTCCTGTGTTCAACCATCGGGGTGTTGTCCACGGACTCGTTCGGAGAAACGCCGGATCGCGTGACCTATCTATGTTGTTCCACAAGACCACGTCAAGGAGTACACATGAAATGCGATTACAAAATCATTCTTTTTTCTTTCAGCCATAAACACAAAATTAGCTTGGGCGTGAACAAAATATCCGGCTTTTCTGCACAGGTCTTACTCACAGCATTGTATAATCTCTTTTGTATTACTTTTCCTAATGTGTTCCCTTTGAATTATAAGTCTACTCCATTCTGATCAGGGTATTATCAAGAATGCCGCCATTGCACTGATTCGTAGTCCAATCAATAAATCACAATACATATCTCACCTCATGTGAGTAATGGAGGATTTGGTTAAATTTCAAATGGGAATTCGTCGTATATATAGCAAATGAAGCGTGACCTGAAAAGCTAGGAATCGCTGTAAACCTGTTTCGATCGGATGGCGCTTCATCCGCAGTGTGAATCCACAGATCCGGGACCTCACAGTGTAGAATACAAGCGTACTACTCACACTGCCACTAAGAAGCTGATCAAACCGCTTTTCATTCTCCTTATACATAATGCAGCACAACCCAACTTTGCAGACTTGTAGCAGGCGTCACTCCCCGCTCATCTCAGCACTAGCCTCCGGGCATATGACTCAGTTTGGAAACCTTCCAACCCATGCTATACATAAGAGTAGTAGAGAGTCTCATTAAAATCTCGGATGGCCTTCAGTTCACGATTCATCAGATATATACACGATGAAACTCCCTGCATATGAGCGTTGAGAACATCACAACCCATATGTTTAAACGAAATTGGCTCGAAATAATTTTTGGACTTAATTTTTCAAAAACAATGGGCATACCTGACAATTAACAGCTAGATATAATGAGATTTTATTGTGATATGTTAAAATGACTTTGAATCACTGATTTGCAAATGTTAGTATCATTGTCTGTTAAATCCATCTTGCACTGATTGACAGCTGTGATTTGTTTTCCACGAACAGCGGTTCGCTTTCCTCAACAGGGACACAGAAATTCCAAGGGGTTTTTACAGATGGACCTCTGAATTGTCATTAAGGTTTATCATTTGACACTGCTTCACCGGGTAAAGCTACAAATGAATCGCGGCTGAGATTTCTACTGAGCTGTGTGTTTCCGGCTCAGTGAACTCAGGAAAAAAGAGATGGTCTTGAGCGCACTTTTTTATACTCCTGATTACACGAATCATGTTCTGAAGCAACACCTAATTATCATCTTCATTTTTTGATGTTCCCGACTGACACTTGGGGGTGGGGGGACTTTTGGAGTAGTCATTCAATGTTATAATTTAAAATATTTAGAACACAATTTCTGGTGAGCAATTGTTTTCAAAAACTCATAATCACACCGTTAAATTTTATAGGAGGGGAAGAATCCTAGTGGTTGGGAGGAGAACAGTAAAATGTGAGGATGCGTGTCTGTGTTTCTGTGTGTTGCACACCGCATTCTCAGATCTGTGCTTCCGGGGTTTTCAGTTATGTCACCACGGTCGTGTGACCCAGTTCCGAGGGACCGGTGTTGTTGTGTGAAAATGTTTGTTTGTGTGCGGGCAGGGGGAGGGGGAGAGCATGGGAGAGGAGTGGGTTCGCGAACCCAGAGGAGATGGAGAGCTTAAATAAGACGTTTCTGGGCCCTTAATTCGGGGGTCAAATGCTTAATACGGATAGCCTCGGCTATGGCTAACGTACGCATTCTAACGTATTTGGACGGGTTTCGGGGGGACCTGGTAGATGTTGCGGAATGCTTCAAATTTTAAAGCAGCCTCTACTAGTGAGAGTAGTTATGACAGTTTTGAGGAGGATTAAGCCTGTAAAATCAGATTCCTCTTTCTCTACCCGTTATTTATCCGTCAGCTTCAGCGGGTAGTTGAGAAAATATCATGAAGTGTGGTCCCATTTTAGTGAGGCAATTTTAATTGACATAAAAAATCATGGGACCGGGAATTCAATGCAATAAACTGTAAATGAAGATGGAAAAAGCAGTCTGATTAAACTCCAACTTGAGTTCCATAATGTTCTCAATGTATAAGGCAGTTATTAGGATATAATCAAATTGGGAAAACATCAAATATAATGAAACATCACAAATTTCCCACCAGGGAGGTGAAAAGCCACACAAGATTGCAAATTATCTTTTGTGTGGGGGTTATGAGAGAATATAAGGCAGCAAAGCCATCACGAGTGTATCAGTTTTCCTGCACGTGAAACCTTTATCGCTTATTCGCTGCTCATTTCTGTACTATATAAAAACATTAATGTCTTTGAATTTCGTCTCCTATTTATTGAACATACAAATGTACCGTGAACTTTCAGGAAGGGGGCTGCGGCCATACAAAGGCTGCCTGGGAAAACACAGATATAGGGAAGACTGGCGGTGGTGGAGAGGTTTGAACCCGGGACACTCAGGTTACTAGTTGGTAACCTAACCACTTGGCCACCACTGCCCCGAAAATCGTGTTTCAAAATGCTCATGGATCAGAGGTGATCGAACATCACAAATCCATGAAATGAATTGAGAGAGAGAGAGATGAATCGTCAAGTTCTTCAGCAGCGATATCAAGGAAGAAGTGCAAATTATGTCATGGAAACAAGGGTGACAATTGATTGAATGGAACGAAAATGGGTATATATGTATATAAGCAAGTGTTACTAACCTGATTGAATTCTATTCTCTCGTCCTCCCATATGGGTATCCTCGTGAGCGCCTGCCAACCGAATCGGTGAGATGTGAACTCAGATACAAAAAGTTCTGAATTGGTGCATAAACCTAAGGAACTATTCGTGTGTTCATCATCTAACTGAATTGCGCCAAATGGACGAATACCTTTCATTCTAGGTAATCTAATGACGTGGCAGACCTCGTAAGCCATGCATAATGCATTTGTTGGGTGACTGTGCTGAGATTAAAAGGACATGACAGCCTTAGTCTAAGAAAAACAGTACTGAAATGGATGAAGTCTCTCAGATGCACAATGCCTAGTTGTTGCGATTCAAAACCTCTAGAATCACATTTAGTGTGCACGCAGGTTATAATACTGAACATCGAAAATTGGTACCTTTTATTTTCCAGGAATTGATTAGACCTACAAGCGGACCAACCACTTAAATTAGGATCCGTGGCGTTGCACTTGCATTAAGAAAGACGGAAGACCGTAGCATCTAATTGCCTCAGAATTGGTCGGGAATGATAAACAGATCCACAATCATCTGAAGATAAACAAAAAACACAGTACAGGATTCTTGGTCGAAGGAAAACTGCGATTTACATTTCAAAAACTCAAAAAGTAGGACGTGATGAAAGCTATGACAGTAGTTTCTCTTTGCAGACTAAATAGCACTTTCAACAATAAGAAATGTATATCTGCAAGAGTAATGCAACCAGCTCCTAGATCTCTGATGAATGGCTTAATTAGAAGTACCGTTCAGTTACGGCTCTGACGTGAGTTAAAGGACGCAGTCAGCGGTGATCACAACCTATACTGAAAGCAGGTCATTGCTTAGAGGACTGGCAATAATTAAAGCGATTTTGGCTCATTTGCAATGCATCTGAGGAGCGCAACCACTCCAAATTCCCCGTGTGTGAGTTCATTAATCCAACTAGAGCTCAAACGTGAGACTTCACATGCAGAACGCAAACACACTACCCCAAGAAGGCTGGTAGAGTCTTTTTCCATACACGATATATGGCCACCGATCTTTACTTTATTTTTACCGCTACTTCGAACCTGAATAGCTGTTAACAATAACACGTGCAACAACTATTCTGATCTCATGAGAAAGTTTGTTGGGCACAGAAATAATGAAAAATGATGCGATAGTACAACAGCTGTTGCAGATGCAGAAGAAACAAAATTATGTTATCCAGCACATGATGGTTCCGAATACTCAAAGAATTTATAGAATCTTTAAGAGACCCATAATTTATTATATATATAAATAATAAATAACCCCTTTACAATGATGAACAAAAATTACAGTATAGGTCACTGAAGCCATTGCGCTAATCGTGGAATGCCTTATGGTGCAGTTCGGATACATAGAAAAAACATACTAACACCTGGTTTAACCATTAAGATAAACCGGGGTAATGTACAGTTCATTTCAACGTCTATGAGGATGACCCCTCGAGTTGTAAATCACCCACAGCCAGATACATTCAAAGCAAATGGTCGTTTGAAAACATTCAGCATTATCTCACATTATTTTATTATTACTCACACACCAATTGGAGTTCGAAGTGCGGTGTGTATAGTCGGCATGCTTTTACTTCGTGGATTTTACCAAAAGTACCGTTCACGTTTAAAGCATTTATCTGCAGCTGCTGAACTACACACGAAACTATGCTCACTGTTCTCACGTGATCACTCATCCTTGCTTGTATCTTCTCGTGATCGCGTCGATTACAACCCGCCCGCATCAATTGGTAGTATCGCTTTGAAATATCGATTTTTCTGTTCTCAAGTACCAAACTGATGCTATCAATCTATGAAGAAAAATCGGCAGAAGTCACGGTGTATTGTGTATGTTTTGAAACAATCAGCCTCTTCTCAACTAAATGCAACTTGAATCGCGCATCTATGCCGGTTTAAGCAGATTGGATTGATAAATTTTATTTGTCCCAACAGAAGATGAACTTCTCATGCAATGTTGATTCGCCAAACTAGGCATCAAGAAATATACATGGTGTGATTCATCTGATGAGAACAATAAAGTGCACACACAACTGGACTCAAGCATTTTCAAGTTTTAATGGTCCAATATATTTCTTCCTCGTACAGCTCATTGGTCTGACACATTCCAATGTCCTAGACCAAAGTTTGAAATACTTTTTCATGTAAAGTCAAATAAGGCTTTATGCACCAAAAAGGTGGTTTTCCAGCAATTTCAACAGAACACGGCGAACAGAAGTGTATACTAAACATTTACTAAGTGAAATTAAAATGGATGGATTAAAAATCCATAGCGATAAGTGATTTCCAGAGTAAGTAATGATAAGTAATCGATTTACGGGCAAGATAAGAAATGATGCTATTTTAGTATGGGGTGGCACGTGCACGATGAATTTTAAATTTGAAACGCGTGCACGAATAAGACACATGTTTATTGAGATGAGTGTGCATCCAGTATTCTTCATTTGACTCAAATTTATCATATGCCTAAAATTGCTTGCACAAACGGAAATCAACTGAAACGGTCTTGGGAAAGACCACTGCAACGGGAAAGAAGTTCAATATATCTGGAAAAGAGGATAAAGTTTTTCTCCTTTAGAGCAAAAAAAAAAATACTAGGGAGCAGTGCAGCCACCGTAGAAGAGTGCCAGATGTCACAACTTTAAGAATTATATTTAGGGGACGATTGAAATTTTTAAGTCTGAAGGGCTAGAATGCTAATCCATGATTGCTAATGTAAATTTTTTCAATATTCTGTGACAAAGTAACTCCAAGTTATTTGACAGTGTCTGCTTTGACGAAGTCAGTAATGTTAAGAGCAAGCTTAAGCTGATTACTAGAAGGAGTTTGATATCGAGTGCCTGTTTTAAGGTTAAACGGAACATCTACACATTTATCAACATTAAGCATCAAAGACTGAGGTGCAGACCGAATAGAAATTTGCTTTATTCATTTTCGATTTTGGGGTGAACGGTCAGGATCAGTCGAGGGACAACCAATCACCACGTCATTAGCATACTTGCACGTGATAAATTTGGGAGGGGTGAAAATATTGTTTCTATGTTACTTAAAATGCAATGGAGTCGAAATAACACACTGGAAAAACCACATAGTTGATTTCTAGCAGGAAAGAAGATTCACTGTTAAAAAAGTGAATTGCGTCTACGTAAGAAGTGATCACTTAGTACACTCAACCCATCCGGTGCCAAGTCTCAGTTTGAAAGATGTTGAATTAGAATACTACGGTCACGTGATCCGAAAGGATTGGCGTGATCAGGTTAAAACTAACGGGCGATGCTAAAAACCGTTTATCCAACGAGCATGAAACAGAGTGAACAACGTAAGCAACAAAATCCAGAACGGAAAACGAAGGTTTATAAGCAAATGGCTTTGGGTCATGAGCAACGGACTGGAGAATAATCCGGTTCAGAAGCACTCTTTTGAAAACTTTCAGTAATGCTGATGTACAAGCAAACAGCCGGTAATAGGCAGATACCATTTCCGAAATTCTTGTTATTCCAGCAGCTCTCCAGCAATCAAAGATACTTACACAAACTAGATAACTCGGATATAGATGGTGCAGATATTTTGGCACACATTTTCAAAAGAGAGGAGTGGTAATGAATCAAGGCCACCTGCCTTGTTGGATTTAANTCAGTAACTTCAAAAATTCTACCGGAGAGATAGCAAGTGCAATTGAAGGTGATGTTGAGTTTAATACAGTAACATTTACCAACTGAAGATTAAACTCTTCAATATACGGGAAAGAGCAATTACGTGATCCACAAAACTGCTTCAAGAAAGACTTTGTATAAGTTTTGCTCTAGTTTTCAATAGCAGTTTCAATATACATTCCATTTAGGAGCAGAGTTTACATTTTGAATGAAAATGAACGATATTCAACCTTACTGTTCCTATAAGTCCTGTGGGCCTTTTCTTTAGCATGGCGAAGCCGTTTTAGATGCGGAGAGAGGAGAATCTACCCATAGGAATGTATACAGTCTCACCAGGGAAACACAGATCATTGCAAAACCAAAACTGGAAAAGAAAATGAAATTAATGGAAACCATGTCCCCAATTACATAGTTAAGTTGTCAAAGGAGCGGCTTCTCATTCTCATGACTCTGAAGGCTACCCGAATCATTTGGCGATCAAAATATTTACCGTAATTTTTTGGATGTAACAAGAAAGCAATAGTCTGAGTTGCCTATAGGAGCCCACCTTTAAAAGAAGACGGTTGTGGGCATGTTTACAAAGTCCCCAGCCATTTGGACACCAAGTCGGTAGAAACTTCAAGATTTAGCATACCTAAGATTGTTAAGAGAGGGATGCCAGAGCGATTGGAATCTCTAGCCGAAAAGCATGGATTAGTCGAGACTTAAGCAGATTGACGTTTTTAATGGAAGTTTCAATGCACACTGTGGTTTTTATGATAAATTTATGAACGAACTGTGGTTAAATTCCAGTTGAATTCAACATCTAAATCAATGTGTATGTATTGCAGCCAATAAAAGTGATAAGTATTTATTGTAATGCGAATTTATGTGGCATCATTTCACGCTGAAACATGAGAAACTCTAACCGTTCTGGTTCACATGCTGTACCACAGTCGAAAAAGTATGTCACAGATAAATAGTTACTCCAATATCATCTCGATGGCATCCTATCCAATCGGACATGATTCATTGCAATAAAAGTTTCAGGGCATAGTTGGAGTTCATTTCTCAATCTCATTCATCCCCTGATTTATCGAAGGTCAAAGACCCAGGAGAGTTACACGAGAGATGCCTTCCATCCCTAGGCCGGTCAGTTCACAATAAGACTGCCTAGAATTACTACAATGGGTACCTTCATGCGTGGCTTCGATCACAGCTATCCACAAGTCGAATAAAAATTATTGACTTGTTAATAGCTTGATCGTGGAAAGTAACACTAACTACAAAATTCAGATAACCGTCGATTTTGTAACGGATTGGGCTCTTGATACTCAATACACCGCAATTTTCAGCCTTGAAACCAACCATACAATTCTGTTCTCTAGTTACACAGCTATCTTTTATGCTACAGGGAGTAATCATCCCTGATCGTTATCCTAACCGGTTATCTAGTTCTGGAACTCAGTCCCTTAAAATGGATGAAATTATCTGCGCCTTCTTTCTGAAAATGTTTGAATTGTTTTCCATCACAAAAGCACAGCATATAACCACATGATATTATGCGTGTATGGTTTTTCTGTCATGTGTCGAATGAACAAAAAAGTAGTGGAAAAATTCGTACGATAACTTGAGTTCAACTAACCACAAAAGAAAAATGAATGTCTCCCAATTACCACGTACACCAGTTTTCATACACATATAACTGTATACCGATATAAAAGCGATTCATTACTCGGCTTGTAGTGTGGGAATTTCTTTTAAGTTCAGTTCAAATACTGATGATCAGACACTGTGATAGGTCGTATTGACATTACACAGGGGAAATTCAATCACATGAAATGTTTTCTAACAAAATTGGAAGAAATGGTAGGATCGGTCGTAGACATGATGGTGCGCGTATCTAAAAATGATTGGATTAAATAGAAAGTTAATAATTGTGTCACATTGCATACTCAGTTATCCGAAACCTAATAGAATAATCATTGGTGGCTTTTACACGTTGGTTAGGGTTGAAAAGCAAATGCTTTTTCACCGGCTCCCATCTACGGTGTCATTATTAACCGAAAATTCTGTGCCAAGCGGGTGTCTGATTACTTCATTCAGTTTTGGCGTTTTGTTATGTTTAAGAATGAACGACTCGTTTGTTATGAGCCCACCATCCATCGCATTAGGGTAAGGGATAACTCTGAAGTTAAGCTAGTGAGAAGAGCAAGGCATTGTGAGTATTTGTCAGGTTCGACGTCAAATAGAATTCATCTGTAAAACGGTTCCCTGTCAGTGGTGCTGTGGGCGGCAGACAATCTGGTGTCGTGATCAAGTATGTTTTGACCGATAGTATGTTGAGCGTTTGTGCTCTATAAGCGTTTAGAGGTGAGTAGCAATATTGGCTGAATAGTAATATAGCAGCAAGTATGCAAGAGGACAATATTCACTGGCACCATGAAAAATTATCGAGTATCAGACAATATCAGTAATTGGAGAGGGAAAGAATAAAGGATGGGAACAACGTATTCAAAAGAACATTTGTGATAAAAAAAGTAAAGCAATGTTGCACCAGTTTTTTATAAAACCTGTACCATCATGACAACCCGGAACTCGGCATTGGTTGATAGGCTGGAAAATCTGCATGGACATATTTTACACCCAACTTCTGGAAGTAGCTTCTAATACCTAATTTGAATTTTTGAACAACACTTGACGAATACTATATAGTTCTCAAACAATTATTGTGCCAGTCGATATATGGACAGCAGAAAATAATTTCACATATGTAGATTGAGTATCATCATGGTGCAGGGGAGGGGGGTTGATTTATGTGGTGTAACAAAAGATGATTTTGTGTGCGCGTGTGTGCGGTGACTACTACACGGGATGTGCGAAACATCCGAGCCAAACTCAGTATGGCGGTTCGATTCGTAGTCGGATTGAAACCAGCAGATGACTTTCTTGCACGGTTTATTTGATACATTCAGAATATCTACTTGGCACTTGGCGTCCCGGTCATCATGGCTTATAAATACACACACACACAAACGAAAAGCAACGAGGAAACACGTTGGCAGAGATATAACCTTTGTACTTCCTCTTTTATTCATTGAATATACGAACGTACAGTCAACTTTTAGGATGGAGACCGCGGCCATACAATGGATGCCTGGGAAAATATCGCAGTGGGGAACATGGGCAAGGATGGAACAGTTCGAACCCGGGACTTCGGGTTTCTATTTTGATAACCCTAACCATTTAAGCACCAGACCATCCACTAGCTAACGTGAACGACTAAACTCAGGTTTCACTGATGTACCCGCATTTGAAGTTATTCTTCTTATTTCTCAACTCGTGACTTGCTTTGTACTTGCACTCAACTAATTTGTTTCAATTCATCTTTTTCATGTGATATCAATATTTTATTAGCCACATGCTCATATGGAGTTCTTTATTTTGCTCTTATTGCCTTAACGGATGTTATTATAGGAACGAACATGAAATATCTTTTCTTTTGGTCTCACAGGAAGCTAAAAAACTGGAAATCAAAGAGGCCAATTGTGCCAAAGAAATATCTATCAAACCGGAAATGAATGGTTGCATTACGCCTGAACTGGTGTGATTTATTGTAGAGTAAATAGTGTACATATTTCTTATGGACCTCAGAAAAAAATGATTTCGACCGTCACCCGTGTGGGACTAGCTGGTTGGACTAATCTCTCTATGTGCAGCTTCAGTGTAGTGCCCGGTCTGCACGTGAACTTTGAAAAGGCGATCGATTAGGCTCCGTCGAGTTCAATTTTCCCTTATGACAACCTATGTATTAGCTTTACCGTTTCCGTTCCTAAATGTTCCTAGTTTTTGTACAATCACTGACCATACCATGACTTATTCGCTTTTACCGTCCATTTCGGTGGGGTATACAACTATTGTTTAACCTAGCATTTTTCTTTGCAATATAAGTGAACGATCGACATTATAACATTTTTAGCTCAAAAAACCATAGCTGACTGAGTCGCACAACTTCCAGTTTTTACAAGGAAATTTAAAATAAACAAATCATTCAGTACTTCGTATACTTTCTCATTTTTGATGGGAAAGTTGTGCACAACAACACCAATTCACCATTGTGGTGTATGTGAATTCACATAGCATAAACTAGAAGCTTAGCACTATTCATTAGTTCGCCAATGACGAGGGAGTGTAAAACGCATTTCATAGTCCCCATTTCCAAGTGACTCTTCTTCTTAGTGTTCGGTTCGATATACTTTTAGATCGAGGCACACACCATTTCTTGGGATAATATTTT
>UZAN01039743.1:25079-40978 GCA_900618425.1 Echinostoma caproni | reverse complement strand
TCGCCCCGCATTCTCAAATTGCTCTCCTTCTTCCCTTGCAATGGCCCAATTTTGAGCGATTCGCATGCTATGAATTCACTCTTTTATGATCAATAAATAAATTATAATACTCGTCGTGCATGTTGCTTTCTGAAAGACACATGAAGTAAATAAATCTTGGTGTCTTCTACCTAGACTGATCTTCTCGACTCACAAAATTAAGTGACGGTAATTCGGTTAGCCAAGCTTTAATACAATACACTTCGCAGTAACCTGAGCTGTTTGCAAATAGACAGGTACCCTCAATTAGAACACTACGATTATTAAAAAGGATTTTCGCGAAGTCATTAGCATTTCGCGGGAGATTTATCATATGTGCTGAACTTTGGACACACGTGTTTCGTTTTTATTAGTTGTTATCTGTAATATGGATTCACCGAGTTTCATTGTTACGCCCACTTGACATTCATAAGAATGCGCCTCTTATTTGGTATATTTTTTACTTAAGGAGCAGTTGCCAGGTAGGAATGTCTAACTTGGTGACACGCTCGACGTGGTGCTCATCAGTAAATTGGCATCGGCAAAATTCTAACGATACGTTAAGCAGTCGGCATCATATCATACCAACACATACTCTGGTCACAGATGCAATTCAAGAACTTGTTTCTGGATTAACCAAAGGACACTGTGACCACAGAAAAGATACACCTGTCTAGCTCACCCGCATCTGATTCAGCCGGACAAAAACAGCAACGTCAATCACCATAATAACTGTTCTAACACCCACACCATGATTTGCAATGCCGCGTTATGTTTGCCTTATAAACTCTCTAATATCGATTAATGAGGAACGAAGAAAAAATCAACGTGTTTAACCTATGCAGTTTTTGATGATAATAGAAAATAATGTTTGTTCAGCACACATTACACCAGTAAAACCGAAAGTACCGACCTTCTCACATTTGAATCAAACATCCATAGGATAGAAGTAAATAGATTCCACCAATTAACCAATAACCCTCTACCTTTAGAAAATGTTTTGATCACCCGTTGGAATTCACCGGAGGACATCGAATTTAGCCTTTATTCCTGATATTTTATTTCTGGGCAGATAATCGAAGGAAAAAGTTCTTATTTGGACTGTAAAGAGATCAGTATTTTAAGGGATGATTTTCACCGAGCTTATCGATTCATCATATTCCGATGCCTTGTCACACCGCGTATAAATGGACCCTAGTATTCAACACGGCCATCAATAGGCGTGGATCGCGATATGGACATACGATCTGATAGTAAATGTTATCTGACATGAAATTGTGCGTAGTTCGACATATTTTGTGCATTCGATGAAAGGAAGTGAAAAGTTTAATACTGTTAAAGTGGAAAAATAATTTCTATCAAACAGCTGCATCGTACCCACCACTGAATTTGGACCGTGCTGTAATAATTCGAACTCCCTTATCCAGGGAAATATTCATCCCTTGTCTAAAGTGACCACATTTCACTAGGCTCAACAGAAGCCGGATCCATGAGGTGACTTATGAACAGAGCAAATCAGCCGAATAGCTGATACAAGAGCACGAAGCAAGATGAATATTTGATAGAGATAAAGTATACAATACATTGTGTAATCTTCACACATATGTAAGTATAGAACTTTCTGTATTCACAACACAATAAAACAGAGGAATCCACTGGACTTCTCGAGTTCAATAAATATTTATCGATTGTTTTTATAAGGCAACTTTATTCTGCAAATTATCAGGTTCATGGCTCTTGGAGAATAAGAAACAGGGATCCGTTTGCACAGAAGTTTTGGCCAACTGAATACTGTCAGACATGGCCACCTCTTTGGTCACGGTTTAAGCGCAAACGCGTTGGCAGTGATTCATGTCTACGATGATTCCAAATAATAGTTACACTAAATTAATACCAAAAGGAAACTCTAAGCCCATACTCTGTTATTACAGTCGAAGAGACGTTTGAATTTAAAATCAATTGGGACTGTGTGTTGCACTTACCTAACGAGTTTCGTGCTGCCGAAGCCAGAAGCGAACTCGATGTATTCTGTATTCACCATCCTAAGCGGAAATTGTCAGTAAAGAGAAGCCGGGTAGTGTCAACTAATCACTTCCGTCCAAAGGTAGACAGCAAAATTCATCTCAAAGAGCTAGTTCGTGGGAAAGCATGATTCCGCCGATTCATTGTTTCACTGGGTAGTATTGTTATATGAACAAATAGGAAGAGGTTTTTCTGATCAATCCCGATGGGAGCTGATCGGTATGGCTTGCCTTCCCGCACAGTACTGTGGATGTACACTACTGATGAGCCGTATGACAGCGAAACTCACTTTTATGGTCGACTGAATGACCAGAGGAGAGTGTTAATCTAAGGTCTGAAGGATGATCAGTCCAAACCGAACATACGATTTTGGTTGCAAGAAGACAAAGCTATTCACACAAAAATCATACGTTCAGACAAACGAGATAAAGGTCATATAAGCAAATTGTCATGCATAAATCAGCGAGTCCTGTGAATTGGAATTAATCTAAAAGTTCCTTTAAAAAGATTTCCCTCTATGAATCAATATTTCTTTTAGTTTTTACCAACTGTAGCAGAGCCAAATAATGAGAAGGCAGGTCCAGTTTGCAAGAAATACAGGAGCAATGATAGTCCATCATAACCATGATACTGTTATCTTTTTCATTTTTACTTCATTTTTTGAATACTTGCTTGTGCAATTTTCAGGAAAGAAGAAGTGGCCATTCAGAGGACTGCCATATAACACAAGATAGGGCAAATCAGACTGTTGGGATGGAATTCGAACACACGTCTTCTGGGGTGATAAATAGGTAAAGTTACCACCACCACCACCACCTCCACGGCCCATTAGTGTTTGGCCGATAGGAAACCAAAATACAGAAAAAAAAGTAAAGGTACATTTTCACTGAACGCCAACATAACTTTCGCAATTCATGATTTCTGCATATAATTTTGTGATGTTTTCATTTCTTTGACCGCAAAGGAGCTACCCGCTGAGGCACTTTCTACGACACTGCAACTTCATCTGCTTTTCGGGTTCTCTGAAGTGGCTGCCAAGAACCCGTCCGTGATGACCCATCTCAAATGAACCTGGTGACAACGAGCTGATCGCCTTTTGAGGAGCGTGGGTTACAAGCAAAATTGACCTTAGACGGATGGGAGAATGCTCAATTTCGATCGTTATCGTATTTCGTCACTTGATCAAACCATGTCTTTATAGTTGCGTTGTTGTTTCATCCCCATTCTATGACTGAGTTAGCTGTGTATCTCAAATGGAGCCCCACCATTTGTAAATTAACAAAGGGGAATTCCCAAGTGGAGAAAAGATATACCAGACAGCATTGCAGCCAATCTCCCTCACAACGGTGCACTGCAAATTCAACTCTTTCTAAATTTTGCAGGGCACTGTTGGGTGAATGAACATATCAGCTTCTATGACGAGTCGTGTATATGATAGACAGAATCCATCCTTTATAATGATTGGCTCAAATCCCGAACACGAACGGGAATGTTGTGGTGCCTTATGCAATATATTTAGGAGAATGCAGAGCCTTATCATCAGTTGCGATAGTGAGGTGAGATTTATTTGCATGAAAAGGTTACGAAAACTGCATCATATAACAATGTAAATACACTCAAATTGAGTGGAAAAGTTAGGGTTTAACAAAGATCAAGATGGTAAGTAAAAAATGAGTAGGCGAAAACTGACGCGGCCCAAGCTTAGCAATGCAAGTTGCACTTCCTGGACTTCAAATAACGCTCATAGAACTATAGAGAATGGCACGTAACCTGTATAGAATGTAAACGCCTGAGGGTGGGGAAAGACCAAAAATAAATGTAAAAATTTACAGAATTGAGGTAACGAATACAAGATGCATGTGATCTGCCAGGCTGATGCGAGTCATTCGGTCTGATAGAGTTGTATGAATTTCACCCGAGGACCTCATGGTGATCCCCAAACGGCAATAAATAGCTCCTTGATCATTACTGCACACAATCGATTTGTAGCAACAGCGCGAGAGGAAACGAAAACCCCTATCAGCTGAGGTGAAACCCAAGAGCCAATAAACACAGTTGTCACAGACCAAAACGCATGAAATCGCATGGGCCGGCTCCACGCTAGTAGTAACTTGATTTTTGCTCCACTAGGTGTCGTCACAAGAACATGATAGAAAGACAATACGTGGGTGTATGTTTCACTAGGATGAAGTTTTGGTATGATCAATATCGATGAATTTAGAAAAATGAAATAGTTTATTTATGGCATGATGCGTGATATTAATAGATCGTATATACGACATAGTAGTAATGGTAGTAATGGAAATGCTCAAGTATTAAGAATTTAGACCATATTAGTACACCAACTCGCAGTTAAGCCTGATTAAAAGCCAAACACCTAAATCACCCTCCCATCGGCTAACTGTGAGGAGGAACTAGCAGCTTTTTCCCTCTAGCTTTCGTGATCCATCATAAACAAGAAATTGATGAGTTTAGTCTTTCTAGGTGTTTCATGCTGAAAGCTGAAAACGACGTTTTGCAACTGAGGTTATCTTTCGAACAACACCCCCTCCCCCCAAAAGAAAACATTTTTATGGTTTGATATGGGTCATGCCGAAAATTGTTCAGCTATCGACGAACTCTGTCAAGCCAGTTTCAACTGGAACCCATCCATTTGGCGGTTTTCATTTTTATTTGTATCAATCTATACCTTTGAGTGGAGAAATACCTGCATTTAAGCAAAAACCATAAAGAACATATAATCGACAAGAAGGAAATAATAGAATGCTGCAAAGGGTTTCATAAATTTTCCTGAGAACATTGGCAACACTAAAGGGGGAACAGTTAGGAAGTATAAAGAAAACATAGTATTAAACAAAATGTGATCAGAACTG
This sequence comes from Echinostoma caproni, assembly GCA_900618425.1. Classification (NCBI taxonomy): domain Eukaryota; kingdom Metazoa; phylum Platyhelminthes; class Trematoda; order Plagiorchiida; family Echinostomatidae; genus Echinostoma; species Echinostoma caproni. The sequence goes on along the minus strand of UZAN01039743.1, from coordinate 36,065 downwards.
GTTTTACCCTGAGCACTCTGATTCATCGTGTTGATAAAATAGTCCTTAACGTTTCTCCACGCCATTGTGTATAGATTTCTACCGTAAGTTGGTGCCCTTGGTTACTCCTAAACATATAGCAGAGTTTGGCCAACTTAGGTGTCCTGTGCTCATAAGGGAGCAGTTTCAGGGATTAGATGAATGGAAGAGTGTAAATATGTATTCAAATATTTTGGAGTAGGAAGCTTGATTGAGCCATTCGCAAAAGGTGATGACCGTCGACCGTGTAACTCAGGGGTAAGGGTTTGAAGTCCCAGCCCGAATGTTCACTGTTCGAGTCCTCACGGGGACACAAAAAGTACTCACTGCTGACGAGTCCCAAACAGGACTAAACAGCTGTCCATTGCTCTTTGTCGGTTATCGCAAACATTTCCATCGCATGTAAATGTATTCAAATACAATGGGATCTTTGGCTTGCTTTAATTGTCTGAACAGTCCCAAAGAGCACATTTCAAATAGAATAAGGCGTGGCGAACAAGCTCGTTTTCAGTGATTTGTATTCATGCCAAATACATCTCAATAAATATTACGCTGTTTATATATAAATCAGGTATTCAACCATAAAAACGCAAACAAATGTTTCGGGAAAGGGAAAATAACCTCGTGGGTTGTCCGGGGCTAAGTTCATCTTGGGACCGGATATGGAATTCTCAATGATCACATAATTGTTAAGTCATTCGATCGTTGGAATCACTCGGAATATGGGGTGTATAGGGGGTGGGCCGGGAAGCTTAAGCGCCTGCACAAATTGTTTTTGGGCACACATTTGTATGCATTTTTTATGGTTGAATGCTGATTTATATATAAACAGCGTAATAATTATTGTGATGTATTTGGTATGACTACGAATCACTGAAAACGAGCATGTTCGCCACTCCTTGTTCTATTTGAAATTTATTCAAATACCTTTGATTAATTTAGGGTTGATTCAGATGAAACCGTAAAATCCTTTATCTCGAACAGATCGTGGTCGAAACTTTGAAAGTTCTCAGACCAACAGGTAGCTTGGCGAAGGGTTACATTGTAATTATACATAAATGAATGGACTCAAGTTGTGGTATATGATCACTGGTTTAGGATTAAAATAGAAGCGATGAGAGAACTGCTTTCTGGAACTCTACGGAATTATTTACGCCTAGTTTGGATGATTTGGCGTTGAACTCTGTTTGTGAACCAGTTGACCAGTCACGCTGGTAGATGCCTGGGACATTTAAACTATTCCCGATTACGAAGGATGCCGGGAATTGGAACCAACTATGAAAAGGATTACACATCTAAGACAACAGGCACATTCTACTTCTTTCGCAGATGCTTCTAGGGACTTCATTGTCCGATGAACTAGGGGTGGCAACCGCATCCAAAATGGACTTGATTTGTAATACTCAAATTAACGAGGGTTAGAGGCAGAAATCAGACATCTAAGATTGGCACTTTTCGTTAACTCAAAACTACATGACTTTTGAGCGATGGGTCGAAAACATTTGGTTAGAATACTGGATTAACGAGGTTTAGTAATTGAAATGGTAGTGATTGGTCACCAGAAATGAGGAATAGAACTAGTCAACAGGGATTTATAAAGAATATAGGTAACCATATCGATCAGAGCAAAAGATCATTTGACTAGTAGTGATGATAATAAACCGTTAGGACCAATATCTGTGGATATTTTGGTCTTATGAACGACTTTGATCACTTCTTTCCTAAAAAATGGGACCATGTGAGCAGCATCATTCCGAATTCGTGAAACTGGAGGATCATTGTCTGAGAGTTTACATCACAGTTCACCAGTTTGTTGTCATACCACCTAAATATCGAATTCTTCATCATATATTTTTGCTAGTTGGTTACCTGAAGTAAGACGAGGATAAGACGAATGTGTGCAGTTTCCTTTTTCATAAATTCTGAAATTTATCAAACAATTGGTTAATTCCAGGCTTTGCATAAGTGTTCTTTGAGTCTCTATAGTGCACTAGATGCAATAGGTCCATTGACAGAAAATGGGTTCCCAAGTACAGTGCATGTTAAACAATTGACTTAACTGTATTAACAAAAAGTTGATAAATGTTGCTTATTGGAAGGTCAAATGGGAACCACGAAACTGATTGAGTGAAGAAGGCTTTCCCACAAACTGTTGCGGATACTGATTGTGTTTTTACTTGAAATATTAAAAGGTAAAATGGGAGACAGCCTTAGGCCTCAAGATAAATAGACGATGATGACTGTTTGAAACAGGAATGTGCAAAATTAAGGAAAAAGAGTTAAAGTCAACTTTATAATCGCTGCCTAAAGCAGAATTATCTCTGATGGGAGAAACACCTGCATCAGTTAGATTGCAAGAAGTGGTATCTAGGGTTGTTGAATAACCAAAATCAATTAAATAAAGTGAAAATCATTCTCGAACAGTAGAACGCAGAAGGATTTTAATCAACCGATGAAACCGAAACAGTGATTTTTGTGCAAACCCTTGCGATATATAAATTTGCTCTACAGTTTTCCTGTCTATAGAATTAGGCTAACTCACAGCAGGTTAATAATTAATACCGTTAATTGAGTAAGATTAAATGTTTACTGACTTACCACACCAGAAAATATTGTTTTAGTCAACTACACCATTTTCTATTTGCCTTCTGCTGGAAACTTTGGGCTGCGTAAAAAGTGATCTATAAGCTCTTTCAAAACACCGTTCTCCCGTCACAAATTTGAATACAGAAGTCAGAAGTATGGCTTTGCATATACATATATATATATATATATCACTTTGACTGCAGTATGCACATGTACAGATGGAGCAAAATGACCATGGATACATTGTGTAAACCCGTGTTTCGGACTTTTATATTCATATAGGCCTTTTGTAGTTGTATGTGGTCATGCGGTCCTTTTCAAATCAATCTCTAGAGGGTCAAACAAGTTTGAAGAATGACTCGATTCCAGTTGCATTATTCAAAGCAACTCATCACCCCTGTGCGAATGAATTGGTGGCTCTAGAACAATCCAGCGGGATGTCTAAGGCAGTATGGACACAATACAGGTATATTCATTGTTGCGGTTTGGTTTGAGATTCAAAATTTTCAACATTTATGGATACATTGAAAACCAATACTCAGCTTATCGAATGATGTACAGATGGTGATTTCTCAGGCCTCAATATAATGAGCCTTACGGATAAGCATACGGCTTTCTGACACATTTTCCGTGTCAATAATGATCCGCAGTTAACAGGAAGTAAATTTGTACAGATGCGTGCATTTCAATGTGAAGATGTCTTAACGGAAATAATACTACACCTGATGTTTTGTCGAACATAGTTAACGTTGTGATGTATTTTGCGCTTTCCTATATTTGCTTTCACAATTTTTAACTCTTCATTGTTCCAGGGCCCTGCCCTCCGAGAAGGAATAATCTCAACAAATGGGGAGATATTTCCGATATAAGTAATGATTTTTTCATTCACAATGCAATAAACAGCTGTTTAGTGGCGTAGTGAGTGAGTACATGTACAGGAAAATTATGAACACAGTATAAATACGGGCGGTTTTGTTCCATATCCACTCTGAGACGTCTGTATTAGCCTTGCCTTGATTCAGTCAAACAAAGCTGTGAAGGGATTCAGCGCACCAGTATTTTTCAAAGTTACGAACAAGGCTCCAAAAACGTCAAAAATAGAATAAAATGAAATTCAAATAGTCGAAAGGATCTGCCGTGTGTACCTGTTTGGCATTTAATGGTTTTCAATTGTGGCGGTACTCACATTTGACAGAGCGAAATTAAAATCAGAAGCTTGGTGTAGGATGAAAAACATCTGCTTTATTCACAATACCAGTTCGTGTACTGTTGTTGATTACCTGTGTACGATCGTGAGGAGCGTGTATTTATCGAGTAGTTTGGTCCGAGCGATGTCAAATCTCGAGAGCTTTCGTATCGAGTTATATACATGTACATTGGACCGCTATCGGAGACATTCGTCCCTTGTACCGGATTATAACTGATATAGGTTACCTCATCTCCCCAATTCAAGTTGGTGGCTGACCGGGCTTTTCGAACTGACGGATTCATGCTCGGATCTCGTTCGATTATAATGCGAGTATCGTTTTTGTCCTGATTGACCGGGGAGTAGCGATTGGGTAGAGCTTGTACAGTAAGATACTTATTAGGACTGAGTTCGTACGGATCGTAGCCACGAGGGTTGGATAAGTTTACTTCTGTTCGTGTCAATGATCGTCCACTTGAGGACATGCCATTCATGACAGGCGGATACTTCAAACGAGTTGTATAATCAAAAGAGTCAACATCTGAATCCACTCGGTCTATCGTATTGTGACGTGTCGATTTTGGTTCCACTAATTCATAGCAACTGTATACACCTTTGATTTTTGATTCCATATCAGTAGGATAGATTGAGTTTGTGTTTTTTAAACGCGGTGGTGAAGGTGAGCGTTGCCGAATGTTGGAGCCATCATTGTCGAATGGGATTGGACTGTCCGAACCATGACCATTTTGTAATTCACGATCAATCAGATCACCTCCCGGGATACGGATGTTATAATCCGGGGCAGAGTTCACCACATCACGATTATTTGTCATTTGTTCCATGCTAGATTGCCGTGAATTTTCGTAGTCCATACCTGACGGTTCGGTTCCAAAATTTCCGGATGAAAGAGATAATTGACGCAGGGGTGTGATATCTCGAAGTATGTTTTGCGGATCGGTGGACGCTTTAAATGTCAAATCACAGATAGTGTTCACATCTTCCGGACGACAACGATACATTTCATACAACTTTTTCCCGGTCACTTCATCCACCACACACAACATAAACACATTCGGGTTGGAAGGAAATACGAAGAAATGTTTTATTTCCCGATAGGTCAACTGCTTCCGAAACGGAGTGTGCCCGATTGTGTGCTGTTTCTTAAATCGCATTCGATCTGTGAGGCAGTAGAGAACAGTGCGAGCCTGGCGTTTACGAAATCCTCGTTCGAAAACTTGATTCGCTCCTTCCCGGGAAAAGTTCTCACCGGTTTTTAAATGTACTCGTTTCACGGTTTCCACATCACATTCGTAAAACACTATCTGTCTGGTCTTTTGGTCAATGGGCATCCCAGCCTCATTGGTGTAGCTTTTTTGCTTTCTTCCCCTATATCCGTGCAAAGGCATCACGAAGTTTGTCAGGGATTTAAGTTACACAAAACAGTTGTATGATTTATTCGATTTGAATGGGGAGCCTCGAAATCGTCATGCACACAAGCATCGATTGAAACAAGATACACACCTACTGCTCAGCCGTCTAACATAATCCATTAAGAATTGTGTAATGCATAAAATTTCGGTTGAACGACTTCACAGGGTCAGTTTGATGAACAGGAAAGACCTTTAGAGTTCAACTCTGACAGGTTGATGTCTATTCTTCCTTCCGTCCTTCACAACTCGACCCCTCCTCCGGTTCGCTTGCCGGTGGTGTTGCAGGACGAGTATGTATCCAGTGCACAATTGTATGACACGAGCGCCACTTTGTGTTCATGTGTGTGTGTGTGCGAGAGGGCCCACGCACTTTCCTTGAAGCTAATAACAGTATACGATACACAGTCGATCTTCAGTCACAGCAAACAGCCACCCAGAGCGCAGCACACCAGCCACCCACGCCATACAAAAAGACTTACGCAAAGTGGCACTCAGCTCATAGGCACATACGGAACTGGCGTGAATAGGTGCACCATGGGCGTTGTATCGATCGTTCCGACGAATTCATTCGTGAGTCAAAAATGTTACGCTGTGTACACGTATGCACACATACACACATGCATACCGTAGCACTTGTGTGTGTGCTCGTGTATGTTCATTATGTGATATGGCCCGCCAAAGACTATAGTTACTTTGAGCCATGGTGGACTGCGTTGACCCGTACCAGCCTATCTTGGAATTTTACTCATCTTCAATCCAAGCAATCGGCAAATCAGGGGCAACTGTTTTCGTATTCCCGCTTGATAATGTATTCCAGTATGAAAGTCATCAGACCGATTGTTGCTTTTCCTGTGAATGTTAATAGATACATAGATAGAATGATTCGAGTATGATAAACGGGATATTTAAATCTGGTTACGAATAAATCGATTCCTTGTGTGTGTGTGTGTGCGCGCGTGTGTGTGTTCGTGAACCACACGCCCCTTGCCATTCCGTTAAGGCTGAGATGTACAACAATGAGAAAGCCAGCGATGGGACAGCTCGCATGGTATGTACAACAACCATATTAGCACTGCAAATATTTTTTTCATAATTTGGTGCTATTGAGGTAAGACAACATTGCAAACAGCCGGACCTCTTAAATTTTTTTACTGCTCTGATGGAGTGATTATGGTGGTTATGGTTCGGAGCATCAGGACCTCAGTGCATTTGAGGTGGTGTACTGTGTGAGGGTTGAAGAATAGTGTTTTGTAATTTTTTGTTTCGAATAACGGTTCACACCAGCTGAGTTTGACCAATGTGTCAGGCACACGGCATCACACAACTGAGATCACTGCCATTTCACCACGAATAAGCGACAGCGACGGTAAGATAAACCGAAAAGATCATTTCTCGAGTTAGGCTACAATTATTAGGAATAAGTACGCACAACCGAAAAGGGTGAACGAGTAACAGTAAATATCATCACAGAAAATATCGCATCTAAGCGAGGAAGCTCAAATCTATTGCAATCCTGCCTGATGAGCTGTAATAACATTTTCCCTTCTTCATGGTAACAATTATTGAATAAATACTGATAACCAAGAACATACTTGCCTCCCGTAGTATTACCGCAAGGGAAGGTGGACACAAAAAATCTAGCTAACAACCCCTATCTATCAGGTGCTTTCGTTAGGCAGAGCCACCCGCCCACAAAAACGGCCTTGAATACACGGAAGTTGTAGAATATTCTCCTTTCGGAGTGCATAAATTATACACTTGTTTAGACTTGACTCGATTACACAGCTATTTCATCCTTGTTGAGAACCAACCGCAATACCTATTCCATCGAACACGCTGGCGTTTGTGTAACATGATCAGTTTGAAACGATCGGCGTAGCACCCCTCCCCCCCTACTCCAAAGAAAGCGGACCGATGTCAGGAACAAAGGGATTTGTGTAAAAATGAACTTCTTTTTATGGATGGAACCAGATGCTATTTGATCGAGCAAATCCTTAGCAGAAAAAATATCCGTTGACACCGATCGATTACACTGGCGCCTTTAGTAACGAGGAGTTTTACATCACGTCGGATGTGATAAAAACAATGTAAGCGCACCGAATCCTCGTGCTGATAAGTGAAGGAGAGGATGTAGCAAAACAATGGTCTAAATGTTCGGTAAATCTTCGGGTGGATTACCGAAAGTGAAGCAACTGAACTACATGGATGATCAATGAAAAGTGAAAATAAGAACGAAAACATGCAGTTCGGCTGATAAGTTCAGAAAATGTGTTTGTCCCGCGCTTGCAGGCGCACATATCTGTCATTCGTTCTATTTTCTATATCTTATTTCAGGGAATATTTGATGGCAATCCAACTCACCGGACGGTTTGTTTTTCTGTGCATCTGAAAACACTTGCTATATGCCTCACCAGGTTTACCGTCATAAAATTTCAAACCAAACTCCATTTATCTTAAACATCTCTCATTTTATTGAATCCAAGAAACAGAATAAGTAGATCATTTCTGTTTGTGTATGCGTGTGTGTAAGGATAATATTGTAAGGGGTGTATGGGAATTCAAGTCATGCTGCAAATGTCGTATGCATTATCGAATGAATCAAATGCATATGGGCTTTAACACTCATTTTGTAACAGGCCTCATGTCATTCTATCGTTCATGGTTGTCCACGGTAAGGCTAGAGCTTTGACAAACTGTTTTCGAACGCAAAAGGAGGCTTTGTTCACGCGAATCTCGATCGCTTCAGCTGTTGACAGTAAGCGATGCTTGACCTGCTCTGATCTCACTCCGGTGATCGTGCATATGGGTCTGACCGCATCACTTAATCTGACATACGTCGTTTTGACCAAGTAAATCGTGATTGCCGTCCCCCGGTTCTCTTCCATCCGCGACTTAGCCAGCTGAGTTTGTAGTCTTCATTGCATTTGCGATGATGGTGGCGCAGTGGTTTGGTCGCCGTCGCCGGCGTGCTTTGGACCCTATGTTCCTTGGTTCAAACCCCGACACCGCCACTCAACTTTGGTGGTAGACAGCTTTGCCTTCGTCCAGTTCAACACCACGCTTAGACTGTCGGGGACTTATGTGGTCCCAGGGTTTACTTTACCGGTTACCATCACTGGACATCAGCTCTTCGTGACTATGGTTTCGCCCCATCTGCTGTTCATTGCAAACTGATGTGTAAAAATGCGTCGGTTGGAACCACAGGAACACCAATTGGTAGGTGGAGAACAACGTCATGTTCACCGGTAGCTTGTATTTTATTTCCAATGAGAAAACTGGTTAAGAAGTGTAACTTATGCGCATATCAGCTGCATGTGTTCTTGAATCAATTCCGGGGAGCCCTACTCATCACTGCAAATAATATGTTGCATTTAAAGGGATGTGTAAATAAGTTGGTTTCCTTTTTGTAGTCGAATGTGGCTGCACCTATGTGGTGACCTTCATTTTATCTGGGGACTGATAAAAGAATACTGTATCTGGCTGATAAATGATGCATCAAATACGAGCTTATTTACCAAGTTGACTTCTTCGAACATTGTATCCATCCAGTTGATGCATTCCACGTTGACTTGTGTGAATCTGTTTCTGATTCCTCCCCTTGATCCCGCTACATACTTCTTCATGCGTGAGGTAAGCATTTCTATCTTCCTACCAACCACAAATACACAATCTAAAATTGCAAACGCCTTGTGTTAATGCCTGTCTTAGTTGTAACACGTATTACTTTTTAACGCATTTTGGTTGTTGTTTTCATGCCATGTTGGTACTATGATGCACACCTTCTGGTAGAAAAGTTGTTACCTAACGTATTCACTGTGCATACCATCATTATTTTTATCGTGTTCTCGTGGTTCACTTTCATTTGACCTCGAATATATATACACCTGATATTCTACCAATGTACGAACTCTTGAAAGTCTTAACTAATTTAAAACTTTAGAAGTGAACTCCGATTGGTAGTCATATTGTGAATAGAGTAATCGAAGTGAATAAATAATTATCATTCGAAAACTAAAGGGATTGAACTGTATCCTGATTATCGCCACCTCTGTTAATGAAAATATTGGTGAATGAAAATTTACTGGTAGATTTGCCTGCACTGCATAGATCATCTATATAAAACGTGCTTACTGTCGCTTGATATCCCATGCACAAGCATATGAAATAGTTCCGTTCAACCGCTCAACCAGGTTAACTTGTAATCATTGATTTTTTGATACTGTTGTCCGGTAGTGCTCAGCACATATCCTATTGAATCTAAAACTAGTGGGTGATAGTAGATGAAGAAAGGAGATACTAATTGTGCTGAAAGTTGAGAGAGATTTTCCGTTGACTTTCTAAATTATCCGACCACGATATCTCATGAGTTCACAGTTGGATGGGGACCTCTGGATATGCTAGCTAGAAAACTTAAAAGGATGCTTGGAAAACTTTAAATGACAAGTGGAATTCCTGATTTGATACTGAGATAATTAGATTTGAAAAAGGCATACAACGGTTGGATATTTGCCGACCTCTTATTACCAATTGGCTCCAACTTGACCTCACTGCACCACTTTGTGAACAACTCACTTTTATAAATGGCGTTATGACTGATTTTATGAGGCACTTGTAGCTATTCAAGATGGCACCAATAACATTATTTGCGTCGTCGACTGTTAAACAAAGACCGATCGCACTTGTTTCGGCTCTTCGTACAACTTTAGCCTGAGCTGTTTGTTAAATTATTTCACAATTATTTATAAAACCATGTTACACGTTTACTACAAGGATCTTCTAATCAGAGATCCGGTTTCGGTGCAATGCAGTAATCACTGCATTACAATCAAGTGCAGCCTAAATCTATCCTGAAGATTGCTTCAATGTTTTGCTGTCCAGTACCTAAGATAGCAGGTGAAAATACACACTAAGCGCTTCCGAAATTGCACGACTTTAATGATAGCCAACTATACTGCGAAATGACTGCAAAATATAAACGTGGAAAACCATGCTGGTCCATTGCAGCTCTTTGGACAAAGTAATTGCTACTGCTTAATTTGTTTGAGTGTGATGACCAAAGTGTGAGTCACATTGGGCCATTGGGACCTGAAATGTGATATTTTCTCAGACTCTTAGGAATCATACAACCACGAAACATTGGGATTTTAATAGTGATGTATAAGGCGGTGGATGAAACACTGAATTCGGACTGGTTCGCTATTATGTGTTTTCCTTGCATCTTGATAATAATAGTATATACTGAAAAAAATTGGATTATAATACACGTTTCCTTTTTACAATTTTCTCTCTGCTGCACAGATCCGCAAAACTGTGCGCGGGCCCATAGAGTTCACTGTGCTGTTAAAATAAAAGGGAACGGTAGCTTTGTATGCCGGATTATAGATCAATCACAACGGAGTACTTGCCATTTAATTTGGCAGTTGCAGAATAAGCCCATTGTGACATCGGAACACAAGTCCGAAGGCGAACAATTGTTTTCGAATGATTCATAATCGTACCTGTACAGATCATATAAGGGTTTGCTGTTAGTGGGGACACATTTTCGGGATGGGGAGAGGGGAGGGGGGGGATTAAGCCCTATGTATCTATGTTCCGGTGAAGTTGATGGTGCGATTTGATTGTTAGTGGTGGTGGTGATGTTGATGATCAATTTGGGGCCAGGGCAAGTGAAGAGCTTGAACCAGTCGTTTTTGTGTACATAGTTCTGGTCTGAATAGGCGAATGCCTGTCGCCTCAGCGGTGGCTAGTGTGTGTAAGCGCACTGCT
>UZAN01039743.1:10959-24273 GCA_900618425.1 Echinostoma caproni | reverse complement strand
ACTTTCTCCATTTGTGTATTATATGGCAGCCCTTTGATTGGCCGCATCCCCCTTCCTGAAAATTGTATCATTGCGTATTCAATAAAAAGGAAGTAAAATTTAAAAGAAGAAAGAAAAGAAGATATGAATCCAACTCGTGCAACATGACTCTCATTTTGGAAATACATTTCAGTTTCAAATATCAAACGTGTGTATCAATAGTTATGAGTGAAGAGTATTTATTCCAAATTTTATTTCTCATCCTGCAATATTCTTCATCCTCTTGTATCACCGTCTGAATTTGCGCGACCCTGAATGTCACGATCAAATGTACAGTCTTTCTCAAGGTAAAAATCAGAATTAATTGTGTCATTTACAGAGGCTTTGCGATTTTACACCTGATGCATCAGCAGCAGCCGTTGAACTAGAGAAATCGTACATTTTAATGGGATTCCGCTAATAGAAGCAAAGCATGAGTGTGCATTACTACAGATATTTTGCGTTTGATCTGGAGCAATATCATATGAAATCCCTTGAATGAGACCCGAAACACTCAGCGGTGAGGAGAACAAATCTGATAAACGTCAGACTGTTTCCCGAGTTTGACCAATAACTGCAATTAAAGTCTTTATTTATGGACTCATGGTTCCGTAATCAAACGGTTTGTTTGCACAAGATGACTAAACATTCCTATTGGCAAATTAATTATTCGTGATACTGTTGTGCTCTTTTACCGTCCGTTCAGTGGTTCTTCGACCATTTCGTCTCTTATCGACATCTGCTGCCTCTCAATTTATCAGTGAGCTAACACTCGTTGAGTGTTCTCCTTTGGTGAGTTTTTTGACCGCACCGTGACCTCTAGTTCGTCGCGTGATCTGATTCTTGGATTGTATCGACTTGCACACGTGAGCTCTGTGTTGCCAAAAGAAAGTAAAGACTCAAGCAATGCTCTGGTGTGTCTTGTTCAAACATGTTGGATTCACAGACCGGTAAACAGTAGCCATCGTTGTGTTATAAGTTGATGGGAGTTTTTATGTACCTCGTAACTGAGTAGAGTGCGCGCACTCGTTCAATAAATGTCAACCTATTTTGAACGCGTTTGTTTTGACTGTCGCGTAAAACAGAGTCGATGCTCTTGCTTCCTATTACGCTGAAGATATGATTGTGTATCGATCTTTTGTCCCTCTGAGCTATGCGCTGTGAAAAAACATCAAGCTACTTCATGAAAACTGCATAGACAACTCATATAAATGCCACCCATGATTAATCTCGGTATCTTATAACAGATGTTAAATATTTCGTTTGGCAGACTTCAGACTTGGATTCAGGGTTTCTTATGTTCGCTAGACACCCAACTAGAGTGTATTGAGAAGAGCGTAGGTGAATGTTCATGGGATGATCGACAATTAGAAATTAACGTATCTCAAGGAGTGGGAGGAATAATAACCTGACGTGTGTATCACAGATATTGAAGCAGGGCTTTGTAGAGGTAGTTAAGTTGTCCTAGCTGATGATCGTCATTTCTTCCTGCTCAAAGATCAGCTCATTGGTCAAGGTTGTACGGAGTAACTGGGATCAGTACAATCCTAGTTACCCAAAAGTAACGGTCTGCGAATAAATGAACATTCAGATATACGGTTTTCTGTAGCGCATAATCTTACTAAACCTCCTGTGCGTTAACTTACCGCTCCTAGGTACCGACGCGCGAGTACACACACGCACATGCAAGACAACAAAACAGTCCAGAGTGCACTTTTTCCCTCACTAAAATAGTAGATTACTGAATACATAGACATTCGAAAGTAAACCCAATATGACAGTTTTCATACTACGCTTGCTAAAAGCAGTAGTGCCGTGTGACCAAAGGTTTTACTTCAACGTTGAACTGCACAGCAAAAGTAGCATAACAAAACGAAGTCATTTAAACTTGAAAATCTTGACGGTGTCTGAAAAGAGGGTCTTTTGTATATTTTTCCTACTATATTCGGGAATTTACGATAACTGAGGTTTTTATTTCACTGATAGTAGATACCACCATGAAGCCCTGTCACTATGGAGAGATAAGGTTTGCCTTTCGTCCAATTGCTCTATGAACCCATTATCCCTCTTAGGTTACATAAATGTCAAATTTGTCGGTACAAGAACAACTGAAAACTGGTTTTGGAACTGAACGCCACTTTGGGAAATCTAAGAGGACTCGCAATCAACTGTCTCGATTCATTAATGGTGAGCCAAGCAAACCGAATGAATACGAATTAGGACAACAAACGGTCATTCTGGTCTGCTCCGATTTGAAGTGGTTGGTACACGAAAAACAAAAACGCCCGCCATGTTAAAAGTCTGAAGATCAAATACCGGTGGTTATGCACTACTGTTAATCTATGGCAACAGCGAAACTGGATTCTATGCTCTTTCAAATTTAAATGAAACCATTGCAACCCCAGGTAAAACCGTTGTGTTATCAAGTGAATCCAAACAATGGCTTTCTATTGAGAATTACACGATGTGAATGGTGCTTCAGTCCTAGCATGTCACCGATTGAACCGGGTCTATAATAGTCCCGTCCACTCGGAAGGGACTAATTTCTCCATTGGTAAACAGAGCAGGATTCGGTATAACATAGATTCCTTTCTAGAATTGCAAAGTGCACTCGGTAAGCCAATTGACAATGGTTCCAACAATACAGTTAAAGAATTAGCCGTAGTTCACCTGAATAGCGAGACTAAATATAAACTCACAAACTAGCTAACGCAAATTCCTTTTTCTCTAATGTTCCCGGATGGATAATTGTACTGTATCCACAATTCCAATGAAAAAACCTGCCACCCACAGCTTCTCTAGCTCAACAGTCAAGGGGGTACCGTTCCCGGTGTGGAGACGGACAGCCCATCTCATCGGAATGTTCAAATTCGCTCAATCACTCACTCAGAGAGTACAGTGCGATTGAACATATCAACATGACGTCTTAAATTGATGCTGTGACATCTTAAATTGGCACTGTTGCTATGTGGAAAGTACGATAGTGTGATTCTTCCGTCGTTTCACATTGTCTTGTACTTTTTGTAATGACTTTGTTTTCAAGTTCAGTCCATCCGTCTGGTGGTGGCAAGCCTGCTGTACAGCTGAAATTTACTGGGCCTGCTAAAGACTCGTGGCTATAGACAAGGTGTGGTTTCTCGCTCGGGTTAGCTGGGCAAGCACTAGGCCCCTTGTTGCGGGTGCACGATCCGACGGACTCGTCTAAGATACACGCACCATCTATCAAAGGGGGTTAGGTAAACAGATAATAATGGTAAAACTTTGAACTTGTTTTAAGCACGGACAACAATATCCATTCTTAGTATTTTACCAACTGGCTGTTTTCGCGTTGAATGATCTCGCTAACTACGTCGGAGATAAAATTTCGAAAGGGAGAAATAACAAATATAATGGAAAAATGCATACTTATTTCACAAAAGTTGTTCAACATGTTTTCAATAGTGCTGCCTGCATAGCAAAATACGGCGAAGATCGTTTTCTTCCACCTTCAGAATAGTAGTATATCGACTAATTTTGTACTGTTCGATGATATTCTGTTCTAGCTCCTAGATCTCGCTTTTTGTGAATGAATGGTTCACTTTAAATAAACTCACAGAAAGATATCCAAGGGGACAGATCAGGTGATCCTGGAGGTCATTCCTTTAGTCCTTCTCGGTCAATCCATCTGCAGTTAAATTCCGAATCGAGGAAACTTTTTACCACTAGAGCATTGTGTGGCAGTACACCGTCATGTTGGAACCAAACTGTAGTACCAACTTCAGTTTCTATACGCCGAAATGCAGGTAACATATTATCTTGTAACATTTGCAATTATGAACCAATATGATTGATTCCATTATTCACACCTGAGCAAAGTGACCAATTTACCGATCCATCTTTAAGAGATTCGCTTCCTTACTTGGTCTACCGAAGTCAGCGACCTCTAGATTCATTCACTTTAACATTAGGATCACCCGATCGACATAAGGAAAGTTGTTTAGCCTACCAAGACGCCAGGTAGCATATGTAGTGCAAACGAGTCATCCTCTCCGAAAACCAGTGAACGACTTTCTGGATAATTCGTCTCTTCGTAGCACGCAAAGTGCCAAATTGGATGCATGATAAGGCAAAAAGAAGACTTTCGAGAGCACATTCCCATCTGATTATAACGAAATCGAATCTGAAGTGTTCGCTGAATCGTACTTGAACTACACTAAGACGATGGAGAATACCTGTTTGACACCCACTCAGATGCAGTGCAGAGTTTACTGGAAGAAAGAGTTTAAAACATATTTGAAATTAGAATTCGTAGCCCCGGTTGCGGTAATCAGGTGGTTACATATGAACTTCACTGGATTTTTCAATACTGTCCCATGCTGGTCAGGGGAGCATTTACGATCGATATAAATCTACTGCCGTCACAAGGAAAATACAATTTGGCCAGTCAGTACCAGTAATAATCGCTACCGTGCCAACCGCCCGAATTCGTTAATCGACAATAAGATTGCTGTGGTCAGCAGCCGATAGAAGGAAGATTACAATCAATGAAACGTGATCACCAAACTAAAAGAACACAAGTTTCATGGTGGATTTCGTCATGAATTGAAAAGCTTCGAAAGTGTACACAATTATTTTGACTCCATTGGAATAAAATATACAATCGAATAAAACCCGCCACTTGTCTGAAAATACAAGTTGCGCAACTCGCGCAATATTACCCGAACCCATTGCAAAAGCGACAAGAGAGAAAAAAATAGCTGTTTACGGGGCACAGATGAAAGCGTAAAGATAACGGGGATTGAGCGGCCAGAGTCATTCCTCATCGAATTACTGATCCACGGTGATCATCGTAATCGTCACAGACACGATCGTCCCCCGCCCCCTTCACTCACGTGGGCTGACCAATGTGAGCGAAATCCGATCATGTTTTACAGACCCTTTCTCTTTAAACAGTGGACGAATCACCAAAAACGATCTTGTTCACTACTTTTATTTCTACTTACTTGAACAGATCTGAAAGACATTTAACAATCCTATAAATTTTCTTCTGATGAATTTTGTTTTTTACGTATCATCATTGCAAAGTGGGATATAATAAACGAGTACAGACAAGTGAGGACACAATTTATTTTAAACATAAAAAAAACAAGTTACATGGACAGAAATTGTTTTACTCGATTCCAAAATATACTACTGCAAAACGAAGGCGATTGTTTCTTGTACCATTCTGATCCCGCTGTGTCTGTTGGTTCTCAGATGGCTTACCTCTGTTTGTACTGGCCGTTGCTTGAGAGCATCGTTGTTCATATGACTGTTATAGTAATGCAGATGCTGTGACTCGGTATTCAAGTTGCCCTCGAACGAATCGCGTCTACCGCTTTGTTGATTGGGCTTATAAAAGGTATCTAAATTTTATAATTGTATAATCCAGTAGTATAACGTGTAAAACTATTATTCTTGTCTCATCACCTAGGCTTATCTTGTTCGTGGTACATCCACCACAAAAGAGGAGATTCGATGTTATTTAGTTGAGGAAAGAGATCGATAGGGGTTACAATCGCTCATGGAGGCCACTCTCATATTTCTAAGAAGTGAGCTCTGGTAGCTCAGATAGCCAAAGTAACTCTGAATAATCGGTCGGGTTAACCATCATCCAAGGATTGGAGTTTCAAAGAAACTTCAACTCTCCGATCAATGAAATAGTATTAAAGCTCGAACAAATGATTTTCAAAAAGAGATAAATATCACGCCTTTTGAAGAATGTCTGTCAGCCTAAGATACTAGGAACACTATAACAATCGGCACCAATCGTTTTACCTCAAAAATCTAACTTCTGCTTCATGCTGTGATCAGTTGTAGTGTGTGAGAACAAGACGTCTTACAAGGCGATTTCTTGTGATGCCATCCATATACGATTTGTCAGGTGATATCAGTATTACGGCATAAACAAACTTATGCAACCATCTTGCATGGCTTGGCGTTTCACGTGATTTGGTCGATCATATCATAGACTTGGCAAATGTATTCACTCTAATGTCTTTTCTAACTGATCCAGTCGGCAAATCAGTTAATGACAAGCTAGTACTTCGGAAAAGTGAGCACAATAAATCTGTGATATGAGAAATCTTTTGGGGCCACCGATTAATTTATTGTGCGCATGATTCAGCAACCATGAATAATCAAGCGCTATTATTGGTACATTCCAGTAGACTGAAATGCAATATCTCTTTAAATGTGTTAATGATGTATAGCAAGAATTAAATGAGAGAAGTTATAATAAAGACAGAAAATTGAAGTTCCAGGTTGCATGAATGTGGGCGATTTTGAAAAGCGTCGACTACGGCCGGTCGCGACGGGCTTCTGAACGGGTGGTGTAACTCACAAATAACGGAATTATTAGTGGTTAAACCAGAAAACTTGTGGTTGTTGCATTTCGCCTGTTCGCCGGGTTTGGCAATTTGTTTGCAAATGTTTCATCACCAGCTGAGGTGACATCATCAGTGCTTATGGCCACTTCAAAAGCACTGATGATGTCACCTCGACTGGTGATGAAACGTTTGCATACAAATTGCCAAGCTCGGCGAACAGGTGAAATGGAATTCAGTTCATCGGAGCTACGAGAACCAATTTTCAATAAATTGTCAACTTTTGCTTGTGGGAGACGTGTATTGGGGTATCGTGTCACAGGGAATGTACCGGTACGCGCTAACGAAAATCTGCGGTAAAGCACGAAGTTGGCAAAGACTAGCAAACGCGATCACGTGCAAACCGATCGAAAGTGAAAAGTGAAAGTCCTCGTGCCGAAGGATGCATCTGTTAGTCAGTGCGTTGGTACTGAGGTAAAAATGTAAACTTACGATTAGATTGTAGGGGAAAAGCGATGTTCGTGAAATGTCTGCTTTCTTCCGGGTTTCATCGTATAATCGATCACTACAATTTCTTTAAAATCTGTTGATAACTGCTGAGTCAGTAATCAGTTCTGTAACCAGATATGACTAACAAATGGGCGGATAAATTCATGAATAACTGCACCCAGTTTCGTCATTCATATGAGCGTGAAAGCTATATAGATATCCTACAGTGGTGTCACTGTAAAAGGGATGCGAGATAGGCGTTAACTGGACCGTAGGATACTACTTTACCCAAAAAATACGGAAATTTTGTGACCATATTCACAGCCCAATGGTTACTAAAAGGAGACGAGAGATCCGAAGAGTACAATTTAGGAAACCAGAATGATTGTGAGGCTTTATCGATAAAATGTACAGAGTACATTCAAAAGTCGATCAAACAATGTAAGGATGGATAAATCAGTACTGAAAATCTTTAAGGTAATGTGCACGTGACTAATGCATCTCATGGAGTTGGAAATGGGACTAGGTGAATGACTCAATCAATTTGGGTTAAACAACGGCACTCTGCGTCACCCGAATACGTCAGAATGGCGATTTGAGGCTCACTGTTCTGAGAAACTGTTGCTGAAACTCTAACTGGAGTAGATCAAGACAGGGATCAACATCATGACGATTGCCGAACAAATTCGTAGACTGATCTCTTTTGACAATCTTCCCGTAGTTTTGCAGAGACTAAGGAGCATAATGACGGTGTAATTGAACTTCAAAACGTGATTGGAATTACTTATCGCGATGACATTCCAACTATATTATTTAACTGGTTTGAAGGCTGCTTTTTATTACATTTACCCCAATTAGGTTACAATTCAACCAAGCGGATGGTCTCCACACAGGATTTCCAAATGCTGGCTTCCGATAACGATTCTCGATCGGGTAGGGGTCCCAAAGTTAGTGAAAAAGAACACATCTAGAAGTGTTTAGAAATTTAATTATTGCAGCCAAATTATGTCTATTTATAGGAAACAGAACGAAAACCAAGACTGCGAGGCAACGGAACCAGCGGAGACAACGAGTTCACGTCAACTTCTGCAGACCGTTTTTCGGTCACTATCAAGCAGCGGTACTCACTGACTCCTCCAAAATGTGCCGGATGAGTTTAGGACAAATAAGACAAACGCCTCGGTTATTGTTTGGGAACTAGGAGAGCATCAGTCCAGAGGCTATTTTTTGCAACTACTGATCTCAAATGACGCATCGCATCTGTGTATGACGGAGATGAAGTTGTTGGTTACCGCCATTTCGAACAGCATCATATCACCTGGTGGGACTGAGTTGTGAAGGCGGCGAAAAGCACCGATACATCGGCCAAAATGAACACAGTTTCAAATCTGAAAACGATGCGAAATAATTTACGGATGTACACACACGACCATTTGCGTGTGAAAATACCCCTGCTTCATATCACCATGAAAACGGGTGATGGCCGTCAAACGACTACCTCATTTATTTGGATTCTGGTCTTCTACCCGAATGTTGGCATTCAGAGCACTAGCAGGGATACAAAAGACAGTGCGCACTGTCGACGAGCGAACTACCTGCCCAGAACTTTCTCGCTTTTCAAACAACGTTCTTTCAATGTGTATCGTAAGTATGGGGATCAAATGGATTCCCACTGAGTGTGACGCAGGCCGGAACAATATTATAAGGACCCATTGTGAATTTGGACAATTAACTTTTGTTTTCGGATTGGTCATATTTAGACTATATCCAGATGAATCAATCAAATTCTCAACGAAATATAAAGCTATACATGATTGGTAAGGATAATAAAATAATAGAACTATAGTTTTACTTCGTCAGTTTATTCTTGAGTATGTATTCGTGGAAGAATTACATAGGTAAGATGAGCAGCAGTGGTGGGAACGGAACACAAAACCTCCGAGTGGCTTTTATTACGGACCTAGCCACGTGACTCCTGGCAGACGTATTTTGTGATGCACCTTGGGGCTTGTATTTCGACACGAACCCAACGCGTCTGATGTTTGCTTTATTAAGGTTTAACTCATCGATAGCAATGGGGATGAATAAAGATGAGGAATGAATTACTTTTCAAGATCCCTTTTCTAGGCATTTTATTCATTTTCAGGAAGACAAAGAGTAAATAACTGTGAATAGATAACATGCGTTATGATGAAAAATAGCTATGCACAAGAAACAATCAAACATAGAAACAAAAACAAAGAGTCGCATAATTTTTCTTTTCACTTGTTCAACGAAGGTCACTCCCGACATGTTTCTAATAATGCATACTGAGGAAGACCAGATCGAATTAATAATTTCACCCTCAGTCCCTCTAATTGCATGCAACCGTATCGAACTCTCGCGTTAATTGCTTCCTAATGATGAAAGGTCACCCTATATTGATTTTTACAAGTTTCACAAATAGCCAGACTGTTTGAACAAAATTATTTTCCAAGTGAGGAAGCTAAATGCTTTCTTATGTCCATCACGTGAACGGCTTTTCGAAAATACGCCTTTAAAACTCCCTAGTGTCTTTTTTAATTGACGTTCTTTCCTCAAAGCGGTATCATGTAATTTGTTAGCAATCTAATTCATGCTGAGGAGTTATAATATCTCTGATTTTAAGGGTCGGTAGTTGGAAGAAAAATTGTATGCGACCAGACTTATTACCCTCGTCAGTACATCATCAATACATTTTCACATATTTCCATGGTTCAGTAAGAAGTACGTTGAATTAACCGTTAGTCAGTAAAATGGAATTGAATTGGGTCAAATAACATGTAAACTGATGAAAAAAGGAAAATTTGTAACGTAAAGGACGGGAAGACGGAGTCGGAAATCACGGTTAGTGTTAGTGTAGCTCAGGTAACCACTGCGTGTTAAAATTGATCGCAATTTCTGACGTCATCATCGCTCTAAATGGGTCTCAATTAGATTCACCTAACTTCTTCAATTTATGATGTCCGAATATCAATTTGAAATATCATAATATCAATTTAAGATGTAATGTTGCTATGTAGAAAGTACGATAGTGTGATTCTTCCGTCGTTTCACATTGTCTTGTACTTTCTGTAATGACTTTGTTTTCAAGTTCAGTCCATCCGTCTGGTGGTGGCAAGCCTGCTGTACAGCTGAAATTTACTGGGCCTGCTAAAGACTCGTGGCTATAGACAAGGTGTGGTTTCTCGCTCGGGTTAGCTGGGCAAGCACTAGGCCCCTTGTTGCGGGTGCACGATCCGACGGACTCGTCTAAGATACACGCTCTATTTTTCTAAACGCGTTCGGTAAACGGGTAATCTTAATAGAACCTTGAACTTGTCTTAAGTGCGGATTACAATATCCACTGATGTTGGTCAACGCAAAACTCTTCTTGGTATTTTACCAACAGGGTTTTTTCGTGTTGAACTATTTTGCTAACTATGTTGGAGATAGAATTCCCGAAAACGAGAAAGATCGAGGGGCTAGATCCATGCTAAAGCATTTCAACTGCTAGTACTGTGAAAGTGAAGTGAATCCGTTGTAAATTCAAGTGAATTCAGCCAATCGCACTTCACTGGAAACCCCAACAAGATGATTGGTGTTTTGGCCGTCAAATGTCACCGATTGGACCGGGTCTGTCTAAACCCCCTCCAGGTCGAATGAACTAATTTCTCGGTAAACAAACAAACTTTTTGAGTGGGTTACCGAGCGGTGGTGTAAGGTGTGCCGTTCTCCCCCTAGCCCCCCCCCGCCCACTCCACACGTTCCACTCGGGAACGTCATGTTCGTGATCGTTGATCGAGTGTGCATCATAGATACGAATGAATGAACCCGGAGTTAATTGACCTCTGNCGTCAAGACGGATCGATAAGTCGGTCACCATGCCCAGACGTGAATGTGAGTATGATTCATTGCATGAGTGGAGTCAGTCTGAGCCATCAATAACCCAATGAGTAAATTCTACTGAGGCCGAAGTTCTCTCGAATAAAACCGATTCCTTTGAATCAAATGCGATTACTTACGTATGTCTGACATTGAAATGCACACTTTACAAGATAATTAACAATAGTAACAATGGTGAAAGAAGTAACAGTATTTCACTTGAATAGTAAGATCAACTTCAAACACATTTACTAGATAACAGAAATCATTTTTTCGCTGTCATTCCCTGGCTGAATAACACATTCAATCCATAGTACTGAAAGTGGAATAAGAGAAAAGGCTCAGGGGCACCACGGATGCCACTTTGAAGTATATTTCCCTTATGTGTTACCATGAAAGACTGTGTACACGAGCTACCTATCATAAAGTTGGCGAGCAGTGCCATTTTTTTCTACTCTGAACTGAGATAGGCGGTGTTGTAGACATTTCACATTATTCTTCAACTTCTGTGAAGTCACTGGCGTCTTCCGGATTATACTCATTCCGCTCTGAACCAGTCCGTTACTCGGTCCGTACCTTTTCCTAGCATTCATACACGACCCACCAAATGTCCTTGGAGGAAAGGCATTATTATTCGCTGATGACGCCAAAACATAGAGGACGGTAAAATATCCTGAAGGTTATGAAACCTTGCAGGAAACTCTCGATGCAGTTTATCGATGGTCCATCATTAATGACATGGAAGTCAACGTTGAGAAATGCAAGGTTGTATCGCTGCTACACAGGGGTCGCTATCCATACTTACTTGGAACTCAGCCATCGCCGCGTTCGCCAAACGAAAAGGACCTGGGATTTATCGTTCGTAAGGATGTAGGATGTTCCACACATTGCGTAAGAGTGTCTTCAAAGGCTATAAAACACGGATTGCTAAACGTGTTTTTGGATTATTCGAAACAGACTCCGTTTATTATCAGCATACATTATACCATAAACTGATTATGCTATACAGGCTTAAAATCCATGGCTGATTGGCGACTAAAAGGAACTTGAACGTCTCCAGAGAACAGCAACCAAAATGGTCAAAGGGTTACAATCTAAGACCTACGGCGAAAGGCTGCGAACTCTCGGACTCTACTCGTCTGAATACCGTCGAATACGGGGAGACATGATCCTCGTTTATCGAATACTACGTCAACCTAACCACCCGTGTAGTACTCTAATAACACTATCCAGGAATGGTCACCTCCGAGGACATCCGTTTAAACTTCTGCTCCAAAAGAGCTGGCTCGACTGCAGGCTTCATTCTTTCAGCCTCAGAGATTGTAATACCTGTAACTCTCTTCCACCTCAAGTTGTTTGTGCATCAACCATCGTTTCATTCAAGTCACGACTGGATGAAGCATTGAACCACCTAAGTTTTCAGTACCCGTGAATGAACGTCAGAATTTGCTCATCAATTGTACTACCAACCTAACCCAGTATGTACAGACCCTATGGGATTCAATAAGCGCCAGCTTTGTAATTTACCCATAAAAAAATTTGAATTCGAAGTGCCGCGAATCGCGGAATATGATCTAGTAGATGACAGAGAAAGTCAGGGGTGAGGTCACGGGTGAGAGAGAAAAGACAATGTGAAACAATGGAACGATCGCACTGATTAGGCGAGGACTAGACGTTTATCTTTGAAAGTTGTATGAGAAACGGAGTCAAAGATAGAGAAATATTCACCATGTAAAAGAAAAATAAATAGACCCGATTTTAAAAAGGCTACAGGATTCGATTGGCTTATTTGTGCATCTTCTCAGGTTGTGGTTTTCAACAAGATACGGAGCTCTTGTTGTGCAAAGCAATTTCCACCGTTTCGTTTTTCCGAAATAGAAACAACAAATCGTGACAGTCACATCACAAACGAAACAAATCACCATTATTGAATACTGATGGCAGTGACTGAAATATTTCTTGGATGAAACGTGTCAATTTCACGCGACTAAAATAACAGGGTTGAATGCATTCTCAATTGTTCCGTAAAAGCCTGAACACTATTTATTGGCCTGTTATTTGTTTTGAAGAATGTATTTCAACGTGGACGGTTGACACTTCTCTCTATGCTACTCATGAGTAGATGAGCAAATATAGGACATTTACTTCCTCATATAACATGTTGCATTGGCCTCCGGGGAAATCCAAAAAACATATTGATGAATCGGTTATTGTGTTGATTTATTTCCCAAAAATTTTCTTAGGCATTATTCATCAGTTCTCAAAATACATAACCTTGCCAAGGTCCACAGAGCCTCACACTGGGTGTCGCAGTGATGGTGATCAGTAGTATTTCTCTGTTCTATAGATATCCAAAAGAATTATGTGGGATTTATGCCTAAACAAAGTAAGTGATTGTGACCTTAGTCCGCGTTTTGTACAGACAATTTCCTGCTATGTCGCACCCCTGAGAAGTCGCATTTCCAATATCTTCCCACGTTTCCACTGACAAGCGTTTGCAGAATGAGTATTGTGACGTTACGCGAAAGACTTATACGGCCTGCAGTGCACACCAGTTCTCACGCAATTGGATTATTTGACA
>UZAN01039742.1:105677-117764 GCA_900618425.1 Echinostoma caproni | reverse complement strand
AAGGACAAATCAGAAGAAAGCGTGAAGTTTCCAAGATCTCAACAATTAAACTGAATAGATGATCGAGAATAGCTGACAACCAATACATGTTACACACGCAGAGGAAGATGAACGTCTACTATGGTTGTCGGAGCTTTTTATCCCACAGATTTACCGAGGACAGAATTCGGTATACCCAGCAAACTTAAGGTTGGGGACGCTTGTTCGGATATTGTTCTGTTGATCCGTGATTGACAGTTCATTGAAAAAGCGGTTCGTGGGTGTCAGGTGGGTCTTGAAAACAGGGAAATACCGTCACCATCCTCTCCATCCTTTGATACTAGCCAACAAGGCTATGGACTCATATCCATTCTCACCGCTCTGTATCAGTTGACCGTGTAATGTGTTTGAACACAGTTGATGCCCACTCGGAGAGGATTAAAACTTGGTTAACAAAATCAGTTGTCAGGGGCTCATTTATGGGATTGCTTTGAATTCCTGCTACATTCTACGGAGTTCCAGATATGGCATTATTCGCCAGCAATGCAGTATTTATATGTGAGTTGTTCCAAACACAGATTAGGCGAGACACGACTAGTCGAGTAGTTGACCCCTTTACCATCCGGATTTCAATGGCTGAGCTGAACAAGCTATCAATACGATAAAATGCAGATCGGCAAGGGAAAAACAATGTGTATTGTGAACACCACATTACATCATTCATTTCAACAGGACATGTCCTTCGTTCATTGCTGGATGTCATTTCATCCGATATAACAAATGCGATTCATTAGTATCACACAACAATGGAATAATACAGAGATGTACTCACTTTTAAGTTTACTTTTAACCAGTCAACGTCGATAAAACTACATTTCAGTATTTCACTCTTTTTATATTGACCAGAAGAAACGGTAAATGGAAGCTAGTAAGCACTGCTGAGTATTGTAAGGTACACTGTTAAAATGCAATCAACCTGACCACCGAGAAAGCAATCACTTCGTCTATTCACAACGAGAAACAACCCGTAGGTGCAAATGAAAAGTAAACAACTGAAATGTCTTTAGATGAGACTAGATCGAACAGAGTGCAGAACTGATTACCATATAAAGAACATTCTTCATTTTGAAAAGGTTTTAACTGTTGTTGAGCTCTTTCGGAAATCTCGCACAGTTTGGTTTCTCAAATGAAATCCCGATATTCACAACCAGCAACCTTGTATCATTGAGATAGTGTGCCTGGTTGCTGAGACCTGGTAAGTGACTTAAATCAATATAATCCTCAAATAAGACTGACTGTGGATTGAGTAATTGTTACATTCTGGTATCCTGCCACAGTACTTTATAAGTGGCCAGGATAATAGTATTAAATCACAATAGAATGTGCATCACAAAACGGAGCTAGTTTTATATAAATAGGAAAATCATTTTTTTTATCAAGGCAGTGAGTTACACAGTCATGGGTGTAATAGACAAACATACCACCAAAAAGCTGACTCTATTTCCCCAAACTCCCTTCAGTGATGGGCGGACTAATGTGGTAGAATACAGCATTATGTTCCTTATTTTAGTCTTAATGAATCAACATGTATGCACTGGGTCAACTAAAGTTCTCTCGGGCCTTGTCAACGGCGAAAGAGAAACCAATTGCATTTCAATGGTTAGTCGAGACGTGCTAACGGGATAGTGATGATGGTGTAAGTTGACCCCAGGATCGTTGTGCTTGATACGATCACCGTTGGTGTGCGCAGTTCTGAAACACTAGAGATAACGACGGCATTTTATGAATCCTGATTGCACACTTCTTTTCCAAATAAATAAAAAAACTGTGGAGTTAAAAATGTCTAAATGGTAGTTTTTGGATTAAGTATTGAAGATAGAATATGAAATGTCAAGCGATTCAATCTTCAGAAATAGCTATCGATGTATACACTTCACGCAATGGTTGTAACATCTTGTCTACGAAAACAAAATGCTATGGAATAATACTGATGTCACATCGTATTATCGATTCAAGAGATAAACAATTAGTGATCCTCTCTAAGTAGCCCCAGATAGTTTTATTCAGTCAAATTGTCCTGATACCTATCCGGATTTGAATTGTGGAACGCACGGTGATCAGAGCATTAGAATGATCACTTCCTTACAAATAATCTAATTTGAAATCAGCCGAATAAGTTCCAGATAAACGTGTTTGTTTCAGCAAAAGGCATCTTGGAAATAAATCACACAGCAACATTTTTATTTTTCTGCACATATATCACTAATACAAAACGTTTAATGGAGCTGCCGAATTTCCCCAGGAATTCAAGCATGAACGCTTGGGGAATAGTCCGCGAATGATGGCTGCCCTGTCAGATCTGCACTGAGTTTAGATAATCTGGCGATAAACAGCACCACGTTTTCTCAAAATTGACACCGAACATAACATCTATCAGCGCAAATAGCTGAGCACAGTTACGTTCTTACAATGCAAACTGGCTATGAATAATGTTTCCTAAAGCTAAGCAGATGCGTAATAATGGGACAAAAATGATCGTGTTTTGTTTCTCAGTGAAACGTAAAGCGGTGATCGCTTGTGAGCTTTAGGAAATAGGCCGTTTCCGTAACAAAACTTCCAGTGTTACCAAAACTCAATAAGCTATGAATAGTGATTTCCACGGTACAAATAATGACAATGTGACAATCCAGAATCCAAATTTTCGTGAAAATATCCATTTTTGGTAACAAAAGTACGTCAGGATTACACGCATTTTATTATAAGCGAATTAATCATGTACCCTTAAGCTCTACTCATTTGAATCTGTCACGTAAATTGTTCATTGATCATAACGTTTGAAAGTTTACACAAATGGTTTTGGTAAGATTCATGCGAATTTCTGAATAGAATTTCCCCCAATGGTATGGTTTCACTTTCTATTCTACCTCTGGTTCCTGGTTTTCTGCACAAAACCGGGCCACTTGGTAAACGATTTAATTTTCATTACCAACCAGATCCATGCCCGGGGATACATGTGCACAATGTTATCCTTTGATTTATTTAAGTTTCACCAAAATAATACGACATCATTCAATTGTGAATGGTGCTCGCTTGTCGTGAAGAATGTACTCTGATCGCTCATCAAAATGTGATTCAAATAAAAAAAGTTTTTGTCTTGTTCTTAGCCTCCGAAGTGTTATCCCCTTGTCCGCAAATCATGCCGGAACAGTCGGAGCTGAACAAGCCTTGACTCAAAGTCAACTGATGTTTTGTACAGTTTCTCCTATCTTATCCGTGTTTCACATGGCGATAAATTTTGTCCAAATTGTGATCCAGAATTATTCAATCTGCTCCAGACAACTTCTTCGAGTGTTTGTTGCTCGATTCTGCCAAAACACTTAACTCGTATTCTGATTTTCCAGTGTGGATGTATTATTCAATCTTTGGAATGATTTGCACAATACACTTTATCTTTCTTTCTACTTCTTTGTATGGTATTCGTTCCATCTCTGGCCTCCATCGCTCACACTTCCGGTACTGGGATACGGTGCATACATTGCGCGGTTGTTTACTTATGGAAAGTGACTGTTACTGAATGAATCAGCTCCTCCTTACTACTGTCACAACGATGTCACATGGTCCTCCTTCAAATTGGCTGGCTTAGATAAATATTTGACATACTGAGGTGCTAATTTCGGAATGCAAAACATACTGTAAGTCGGCATATATGAGCAAACCTAGTAGATGTTATAATTCTGTTACAACACATTTTGTGATTTCTTGGAATAAAATTATTAAGATGAAAACCTAGTTCAATGGAATGTCATTTGGATTTTCTAGTTCCCCCCTTTGAAGCAAATTGTCGAATGTAACAACAGTCGGGCAAACGGTTGCCGGATTGTTAGGAAATGCCATGGTAAAAGATTCAGATCATTTTAACCGCTCCTTTTGCCTATATTTCATCTTTTAGTGGTCCGATCAGTTTTCTCAGACTTATGTAACACATTAAAAATCGAACATGTTGATATGATATCTATTCCCAATGCGATTGTCTGCCAGTACCAACATGCTTTGTGTCTGTTAAGACAAAAAATTCTTTGGTATTCAAATTAAAATGAGTTTTGTGGTGTGTGTTGCAAAACTTTGGGTCAAATAATCGCTTGTCCAAACAATCTGATGAAGGTTGAACCGCTGAATGCCTACAACAAAAAGTGACTTATTTAAGCGCCAAATTTACTGAGTCATCTGAAAACTGTGCACAGTAACTGGGAACTACGGTTCGGGTGATGTAAACCAAAGCCAGACAATGATCTGCGGATAAGTTATGTATTTTTCGGTTCTTGAAAGTGCTTATACACGAAGTGGACTAGAAGAGTGACAGGAATGGAACAGCATTTTATTAGTTCGTCTATTAGAGGCTTTAGTTTGTTGGGCACAATGACATGCATTATAAGAGTTCAACCATGACGAATAAATAAACATCTGAGTGATCGGAATTTCACAAATATTGTTTTGTAATAAACCAAGAAAATTCAACGGAAAGGCGTAGAGCAACGACACAGACAGGTGCAAACTGTTTATTAAAATGGCAGCCTCTTCGGCAGAAGACAAATGACGAAAGTGTTTGGATGTTTGTAAAACAACTTGCGCTCAGACCAAGTGAGAGAATGGTTGCAAATAGCACTCGATTATTCAACGGACTTTCTCGACTGAGTGGTGTATTGTTGTTGATTATCTAGTCATCCTATTTAACGCTCTCCATATTGCATATTCTTATAACTGTCAGTAGGCTAAAACAAAATTACTGCCGCCTAGCATGGTGTGCTTTTATAGCACCATTGCCGATGAATCGCATGCCGCACGACACTCCTACAGAGGATATATGAAATGCTTTACTCCTGTAAGTGAAATTCTCAGGTATAACACAAACTGTACATTTTTGTTGCCTTCAAAAGCCCTAAAATAAGCCTAACAAAAGGTAAGTGCTCACCATTCCGTATCTCCACTTAAAGTGAACTCTGTTCATGTGAGGTGGATGCAATAACCGGTCAACAATAATAGACACCGTTTACAAAATACCCCCAATACTATCATCAGTTTAACAACGCTGCAACATTTGCCATAATTATCACGGTCGAAACTCAAGAAATTCGGGTTTTGTCTATAACTGAATGGGAGCGGATGACAAACGGGGGTCATTCGTAAACGGTGTTTATCATTATTATCATTATTATTAATATTATACATGTTAATATATCCACCTTTATGAACACAGTTCGTTTGAAGTGAAAATACAGAACGGTAAAAAGTTACTTTCCGGTTGTTTCGCATTTTGATTTATTTCGGGGGTTTGAAAAGCAAAACTATATCCCGGTCGTGTTGCATTTTTGTTCACCGGAGTATCGCATGTTATACAGAAACAATGAAAATATCTTACTTCTTAACCAAGCGTTGCAACATCACAATTTGTAGAAAATAATTTTTTCAACCTCCGTTGATCTCAGAATACTCGGATACTTTTTGATCTGACTTTATCACAGCGGTTATGGTCAAAGTTTCTGCGTCGAGAGTAAAGGACTACGGATCATGGCTAAAGCACTGTGGGTTTTGGCTAAAAGATGGTGACTCGAGTCTAAAGCATTCTGGGTTTTGATTATAAGATTACAATATCGTCATTGTTGATCGTTGGAATTCGGTGATACAGGATTGTTGGTTTTCTACGGTTGATTCAGATTAGAGGTGATCTTTCTTCGTAGGGACTTGAGTTAAATTCGGAGTTCACTTGAAATGAATAACTCAAGTATCTGTCTCAAGCTTTTTTTCAATTACTGTCATGGAGCTTTCGTACACATAGAAACTATATTGCATTCGGACAAATACAATGAAGCAATAAGCGCTTAATAGTACTTTGATAGAATTGAAATCAAATACCTCTCATCATCTATTCTATTACTGTAATCTGATAAACATGGGTATGTTAGTAAACTGTCTGAATATTAAACCTTATTTGTTTTTTCATCTTAAGAATCATTGATAAATGACGACTCCGAAAGATGTATACAATTTAACAAACCGATGAGGGTTAGAGACAGGTTTCAACATTCCCCAATATAGTACGTAGTGTACCGTTCTAATTGTCTTTGATTGGCTTCACAGTGTTATCGTTTACAATACACTGGACAGAATACTAGACCAGCCATTTGGATTTTGGTTACACCGTAGTTGTAATCCAAGTTACCTTGTCGATATTTCCCCAACCAAAAGAACACATTTGTGACACAGTCAAGTGTTGAAAGTATTTAGGGCTGTATTACTGGTACACATAGATGAGAAAAAATAATTTAAATCCAGATGCTAAATAAATAATTATTGGTTACTCTTAGCTGAACACAAAGTACCTAGCGCAAACTTAACATCCTTGATTGACCATAAAACCACGTGTGCTGAAATAGACGCCAAAGTACCTTCATCTTCGAACACGTTAGTCAAATTTCCTACTGCAGTGAATGCATACGGATCTCTAACGCGTACTTAGGTACGATATAAATGATCATGATCTCTCACTGCTTATTTGGCAGACGAGACATTATTCGAGTTTTTCATACGGTTTGGGTATGGTGACATTAAAAAATATTTATTCAACGTACCACACACCTGAAGGTCTGCGTTTGGAGGTCGCCCTTCACGAATTTTGGAATATAGTTCCAAAATGCATTTTCTGACGCGTTTCACCAAACGTTTACTTAATTTGCATTGGAACATCCGGGATGCACTGGAATTTGATCTTCATAACCAAGGTCACAACAGTTCAAACAGTGATTCAACAGACTTAGAATGCTAGTAGTAGGAGATGGGGCTCTTAATAGGCAAGAATGGTACTGAAAATTGAAGCATATTTCACCGTTAAGGGTCATGTCACACAGATCTGACCGTTGCGTCTGCCACAGGAGTGGTTTATGAGCAATCCATACGACAGTCAAGCAATTAGAAAACGAGCTTTTATGTCCCTTTCCGGAAAACGGAAGAATTCCTCACAGTAAACCTATACATATCCGGAATTGCCCGGGGAGAGACAGAGCTTTAGTACAATGACTATGAGTTCAAGAATCCATTAAAGTTGAACAAATGTTCCCCAGGGATACAAGCGATTACCTGTACCTGAGAAAAACGCACTGCAAAAATGAGCACTTGCGAAAGTCCGGAAACAATTCTATTTGCTAAATGCAACAAAACATCGAGAGAATATCAGAGTCGAAGAGGCCCATGCTATTAAATATTAGCCGTAGCCGTAAACAGCAAGTGTTACAAGTGACCACACATTTGTCCCATAGAAAGATGAGACCTATATCTCGGGATGAATGAACTGGGTATTGTGGGAAAATCTAACTGAGTAAAAAGTTCCATCAAATCAAGGGCTGAATAGATAATGAGAGTATGTTCAACCCGGCATACCCCGATGGAATAACCTAGCTCCGGTGTGATATAAACCAGCGAGCTTAATTTTCATTGTCGAACCTTTGGCGATTATTGCGTAATGTTTTGGTGTGCCTTTTGCAGAACAACAAGTCGTGGTTGTAGTTTCTGGGAGAACAAAAAACAGATGACTCAATAATCGGAACTCGAAATGTTTTGATTCTCGTTGCAGTTCCGGAAATCTGGGGACGTATTCTTTTCCCGCAAACTAGCCTATATTCCCCAAACATCCCACTGTGATTTATGCATCAAATAATCAAGATAATTAAAAAATCATGGCTCACGGTGATGACTTTTAGAACGACGAATCTATTTGGAAATTGTCGACAACATCGGTGTTAGTAATAACGGAATTTTTCCGTGGGATCAGAAAGTGGAGGGTCTCAAAGTTTTATTCGGGATATAATCAAATGATTCTTTGCAGTTGCGCTTAATCAAAGTCGTTTAATTTGATCAGGCAGTTGCTTGTCGATTGTTCTATTTGGGCGAGCAGTAGAGGTGCTTCGAATTCTAAAAATACACCCCCCGAAAGAAACGGACAGTTCACGTTTCAAGTGATTCGCGAACTTGACAACGTGGTGAGGCAACGTATAAGTATACTGAACGTCATGTTCCCACAATTTCCGATTGGTGAAAACTGCAGAACAATGGAGATGGCCAAAGGGCATTTCCCAGATAGCCTGGTTTAAGCTTTACCACACACCTAATACAAAAGCAACCGTTCAACACCCGATTCTGTTGCATTTTTCTGGGTTTACTCTTCCACTTTCTCCTGTGGATCAGATAATGTTGTCAGCACGACCAGGTGTCTCTCCGGGCGTATCCGCGATTATCGTCCTGCGTGGTTGAGAAGTGGGATGATTGGGTCAATCACAAATGCGGTTATGCCGTCCCTTGTTGATGCTCAACACACTGTCAACAGCACCGAAGCGTTCCGATTTATAAACGGAATTATAACCGGATGGTCTATGGATACGTGCGCTTCATTATCAGTCTCTGCAACCCCCACTTCCTTGTGTGCTCAAAGGCAATTCGTGCAAACTCCCATGACCGAATAGCCGACAAGCGACACAATATGTAACATTAGAAGAAATGATAACTGATTCCTAACAAACTCTGGTCAGCCATATTCACAAAAGCACCAATTATGAATCAAACTGACAATATTTTAATCCAAGCACGAATAATTTACTTGTTTATCCAATCTGCATTAAATGACTTTTGAAAAATTACTTCATAGTTATTTATGTGTTTGGTTATATAGGTTACTAGTATACACACACAGCCGTTCGCAGTTAGTATCTTCAAATCGAACCAATGGGATTTCCTTTCCAATCGAGATCAAAAGGCACTTGGGGATGGAGCTAGTGAACGCAGTCACCGCTATATATGGTTGCTGGATTGTTCATGCACAAATCTTAGGAAGACATTAGCTTTTCTGCCAAAACACGGGACTTCAGCGGAGAAGTAAATCTGAAATTATTATGAAACGCAATGCAGCCACTACTTTGTCATGAAATATATATCTCAGTCAACTAGGCTAGTAAATTGTCAGCAAATAATGTTCACACTTAATTACAATAAGGCATTTTTCCGTCGTAAGTAGTATTACCTAGTATTCTCTGGGTCCCTCTGTAAAACTGGGAGCTCCTCACTGTGAGATCAGCTGACGTGTATTCCTCCTCAATTTGAGGAGTATGTAAATTGGTTTGCATCTCAGACTAGACTCTCGAAAAAGTTGATTGAATTATCCCAAATGATCATTTTCTTACAATAGGATTGATACTAACCTGCATAGGCGATTGTGGATGGGGGCGCGTTGACGTTTGCAGGCTAACAAACCTGTTTTTGTGCGTGTGTGCAAGTTTGTGATAGGGACAGTTTTCTCTCATGGTCTTGGTTGTTCAGCAAAACGTGTGTGACAAAACGTGTGATCTTATTGAAATAGTAGTGATCAATGTGCATTCACCAGTTGATTTACTAAAAATCAAAAATGTTATATTCAAATATATATCCTCGCAGTTTTGGAGAACTGTTCCATACATCAAACGGTAATTGCGGTGTTGTGTTCCTATCGATAATTTTGCTGATGACGTTGAAAATCAAGTTAAATCATTATGTGTTTATTCAATAAATAATCATCGTTATTATCCTCTTTTGGACCTAGTTACATAAAGTCAATTGGGCTATTTAGTATTGTATTAAAAAGAGGCTGCTATAAACTGAATTTAAATAGTAATCCTTTTATTTGCTAGTTCTTTCTCTAATTCCTATCTGGTACACCTCACCTTGGAAATCCATGAAGGCACATCAGAGCCTAAGACAGTTAAAAGACAATGTTTCGGGATCTT
The DNA here is from genome assembly GCA_900618425.1 of Echinostoma caproni. Classification (NCBI taxonomy): domain Eukaryota; kingdom Metazoa; phylum Platyhelminthes; class Trematoda; order Plagiorchiida; family Echinostomatidae; genus Echinostoma; species Echinostoma caproni. The sequence continues at coordinate 107,982 of UZAN01039742.1, read as the reverse complement.
CAAAAGCCACTTGTAGGTTGCTGAGACCACTTCCTGTAGCAGTATAAATTAAATAAACTATTCCTCTCAATTATATGTTGGCCGATTGATTGTCATCCTTTATTGATTATTAATGGATTACTTTATTGATGCAATCTCTCTACTGTGACCTCATATTTCAAAGTTCCCCATTTGTTAAAATGATTTGGTATACCTGAATAATGTTTCACAAAGGTGAAACCGATCAAATTAAATGGAAAAAGCATTTCTCCTGAATAATTTTAAAAATGAAACCATTTCAGCAACATTATACGACTCATGTCCTGGACGATTTCACTGCTTCTCAATTTGTGCCTACTGCAGATAAATACAATGTTTAGATAAGGTTTGGGAATGGTTTTCAAGATAAACCAATATAAATGAGAGAAGCACCACTAAGGCAGACTAAATGTGATGTACACGTCCTTTTGTTGGCGAATAATTGGTTTTCAATAAAAATGCTCAAAATCGCTCAGGCGATGGGAATCAACCGATGGAAACCGACTTCGTATTATTAAAAGGACTTGTTCATCAGCCTGGTTACGCTTCCGCTCATTTACAGTTGTTTTAATTCCACTCCCAAACCCCATTTAAACGTTGTATTTATCTGAAATGGGCACCAGTTGATATGCAGTGAAATCGTCCTGGACATCAGTCAACTGAACCAGCATGTTGGACAATCCACGGCATTCAGACAGTTTGTGATATGACTCCATTGGCGGTCAATATTACCAAATCGAGAGACATTACAAATCAATCAATATTTTTTGAATTGGTTGAGGTTCATTATTGATTTTAATTTAACTTAACTTATTGATCATTGAAATGCTAAACGTTTTGTTTTTATAGGCAACCACTACTAACAGGTTTATATTGATTGTCTTGATTGTAGGCAGTGAAAACTTGTGTAAGTTTGCTCTTTTGTGACCCAATCTAGAGAAAACCCTGTTTATTGGTCCGAAAACCAATGGCCAAGCGGTGCGCTATATCTCCTGTGTCCTATCCGAGTTCAACAACACGTCAGAATATTTTTTTCTTTGCACAGACTATCTGGCATCTTGATTTTGGCGTCAAGACAGTCAACTGGTTCCATAAATTGTAGTTAATGATAAATAATGACTTGAATATTTTATTCATATTGTTGTACGCATAATTTATTTGATGGACGGGATTAGAACACGTTGGATCAAATCACATCTACTGAAGAAGTACTCCTTTTGAATCAAACAATGTCCGTATCCCTCTACAATGTCTCAGTTTTGACTATCGGCAAAACGATAATCCAACCTGCAGTTCTTTCGATGTAGCTCACTCCAATAACCACTTTACTGGGCTTTAGCTGACATTTTGAAATACTCTATACATTGAAAACGGTATGGTTTATTCAAATTCAGTGGAAGCCCTTTATGTATGACGAATACCGGCGTATAGAGAACAGAATTATCAATCATAATCAGCTAGGTTTCTTCAATTAATAAAAGGGATGAAGCACAATCTAAGTGGAAACGGAATGAGGTTTAATTTTTTTTATTATTCACCAAGTAGGTGGCCACAGCGAGCGATGTTTGCTGAGGCTGTTAGTGGGTGGAAAAAGACCAAGCGTGGGCAAGCTAACACCTGGCATAAGGATCGATATAAAAGCCTTGATCAGGCAGGTCGGTCATTAAAGTCGATTTAGACTTTACAGAAATGGACTGCGAGATCGTTTTATTCAATGATAAATCCGAGCTGCAAAATCTCATCTGGGTTGAATCTGTTGATTGTCTGTTAGTTCGCTGTTATATTCGGCCTTTTAGTAATTCCCGTTTAGTTTTGATTATATCAGATGTGATGTCAAAATGGTCTCACCTCATTGTAGGAATGCCAGGTGTTTCTCAATTGAAGTTATTTCTATTTGAACTGATAGTATTTTTGTTCATCTTCTTTAGTGGCCTCCTCGTGCCAACGTTACATGATCTGCAGACGCACCAGTGTCGAGTGAAATAATGCTGCAAACAGGCTATAAGTTACGAGCAATGAAAGCAGAGACACAAAACAAAACACTTTTTTTGACGTAAAAGGAACTAAAACATAGCTTCTCTGTTGCACCTGGATCACTCCAACAGCCTTCGTTAAACCATGGTTCAACTAACCGTTTCCTAAGTTTAAAGAGAACTCAAAGCTACCTTACTTCATGGACCCGATCCATTTTTATACCGCAAATTAAACAGTGTGGATTTAGAAACTGATCACTTGTCATTCGAAACGACCTTTTATTGTTGGTGACCAGCCTATACGAAATCATTTC
>UZAN01039742.1:82282-94732 GCA_900618425.1 Echinostoma caproni | reverse complement strand
TAGTAGGATTTTTCTTTGTGCCGGTGGTGGGATGGGGTGGGGGGGGGGTGGGGGTGGAATGGAGAAAATAAAGATTTGCTTGCGGAATGTCAATTAAATAAGTTCGTATCGTTATCATCTAAACTGTGAATTTTCTTGTCTTACAATGAAACATTTTCACCGTTTACTCTTAATTTTCAGACTTTCTACTTTTTACAGATTTCAATGACCTATTCGTTAAACAAGTTGCATGGGTTCAGTTGTACTATAAATGTGCATTGCCATTTGATCTATAAAGTTCTTGTCATAAATCACAAATAATCACGTGTGCAGAAATATAAAACAAAATAGTTATATTTGACTATCCTAGTTATACTTATAGTGTCTGCGGATAATTTGGTCACTAATGGATAAACAGAAGTCCAACATTGGAATAATGCGAGACGTTGCATGTTAAAAATTACAATTATTTAAAAATCAGAAATAAAGCAATGTAGAAAGGAATAACGGAAAATAATTGAAAAAGCGCAAAACCGGTTCACTGACTTCTCGCGGTCACCCTCCTTTGAAAACTCTGCCAACAACGTAGCTTTCAAATTTTAATAAGCAAAGGCTTGATTGCTTTCTAAGTTCAAATCGTAAGCGGCCCTCGCTCGTCCGTAAAGCAGTGCACTCAATGCTGTGACCAGATGCGCCTTCCCTTAGATGCCGTTGAATGATGCGATTGATTCAAAATCGCAAATCCACTTCTGTACATCTTCGTCTGCAAACGCGTGTAATCAAGGTACCTTCATTGCGTTGTGCTGACTCGGGCGAAAGCACCGATGTAACGAGAGGGCGAGTAGGTTGGCAAAACGTTTATTGGTCCAATTTGAAAACAATCGGTGTATGCGTTCGATTATATACAACCAATTCTCAACCACGCGGCAGGATGATTCATACCTCATTCTATTTGTTCATTCCTGTTGGTTTTGGTGGGCACTTGACACGTACGTCTCCTCTGCTTCCGCGTGCCGTTCTGACTGGTTTAATCCGATCATAGCGCGAGATACGTTGATCACAGCTCCGACTTTGGGTATTTGGTGATTATCTTTCCGGCAGATTGTCCGTCGGGCTGTGATAGTCGATTCGTTCGTTTCGAGTGGTATTCGACATTGTCTCGCGAAGTACTTCCAGCCGCTACGTCTCCTCATCTGGTTGGATCGGCTCTATTCTTGATTCGTTCGCTAGTCGGAACTCTCTTTGTATCACCTTCCATCACAAGATGACGTAATCTGGGTCAACTCCGCGGTCGAAACTACAAGACTCCGTCATCAGCTCGACATCCTCTGATGATGTAACACCAGATCGACCGAAGTACGGCGTTTCGGACTATCTGCAAGTCACGAATCGCCAGATTGCCACGGTTTGCAGAAGCGATTGCTATTAGCCGATGGAAGCCCACTTTGTGTCATTAAAAAGAACCTTTTTTTAGTTTATCAGTACCCTGGTGACATAGTCTTTTTACCCCTCCCCCGTTTTAAGTTTGTCTATTTCACTGTATTTTACTCTTCTTTGTTGACATGCTAAATCCCTGTATAAATATAGCGCTTTCTGCAGTATGTGTCATGTTGAGATGCAGTGAAATCGTCCTGGACATGAATCGTGCAGTAATGCTACGTCTGCGATTCCACGAGCAATTTACCTCAGACGAAATCTATCTTCGCACCCACGGGCCTGAGTAGATCTACACAAATTATGGCCTCGCTTACACCTTCGATCAAGAATATCCCATGGGTAACGGTCATCCCACCAATCTGCACACTGACACATTGTTTACCCCAAGACTCTGAGTGGCATTCCACCAACCGCACGTACGCTCACATTGCACGGTTACACCGGAACGCCTTCCACCCGAGGCTTAATGGAAATTCCGGCACCCGTATCAATAACAGCCATCTTTGTCTGTCCCAAAATGAAAACCTCAAGCCTTGGAACCCCGAGAGCAGTCGGATTAGAAAGAGAAAAACGCAAAAGAATGTGGTTGTTGGGGCAAAACCGGCAAAGTGCCTTATACCGTGGCAACTGAAACAATGCTTTGGTCGAACTTGAGACCTGAAACGTCTCCTTTCTCGTGATCCGCATTTCAACTCCTCCTTCAGTCGTCTAATCTCTTAAAATATTTGTTCAATCTTCTCTTCAGTTTCAGAAGGATCCACCCGAGCAAGCACGTCATCTTGTTGATAGGCTTGTGCAATCGAACCCATACATTGGTTGTTTTTTGGTAATGGATCAATTAACGTTGTGCCAGCCGACCCGCTTCTTGTTACAACCTGTCTTTCGACCCAATTCGGAATATGTTAAACCACCCGGTTACGTAATTGTCGCTCTGTTCTGCCCACGTATGTCGCTCCGCACCCACATTTGAATTGGTAAATCAAATTTGAGTTGACTTACACAGACAGACGTACTTTTACCGGGGGTGTGGGTATTTTAGTTGTCTGATAGACGATTTTGGGGTCAGATGCATAGTAGGTTCGAGCAATTGCCGATCTCAGTCTTTTGTTTTGAGCAAACAGCTTACGTCATCACCCTTGAATTGGAGGCACAACGTGACTCGTAATTTTTGAGCTGACGCAATCGTTTATTTCACAATTCTTTGTATGGCCAGGTCTCGTTTGGGTAAACGGATCGAGCGATTGTTCCATTTTCCTCTTCGCCTAATGCTGTTGTCAAGGCAATTTAGTGTGTTGTTAGCTTCGAATTTCACTGTGAAGCGAATATTTGGACGTAATCTATTGAGTTCATCCAGAATTACCGTAGCTTCTTCTAGGCTTTCTGTTATTACCAGGCTGTCGTCGACGAATCGCTAGTGAAGGATGGCATGTCCTAGCATATTTTTTGCCTTGTGTTCGGGATGTGCCATAAACAGTTCTGCCAGTACTAACCATAATGATACCATCAATTTGCCTGTACGCATTTTCTCGAGAAGTGAAAGACACATTAGTTGTGCAGTGTATTAAGAAATGCTCACCTATTGTTTTACTTTTTCCAATTTAACTGTTAAGCGGACATGGTCAGGGAAGAGGAAATAACCTTTTCGCAAATAGTGTGAGGAATTCAATGCGAAATATCCTGACTTTCGAAATAAGTGCAATATCAAACAAAGTAGATCACGGTATGTTTGGCCACCGCTATCCTACCGCTCATTGCCCCAACTCTTGCTGACAGCCTGCACTTAATAGCTGGTGACTTTAACCACGCACCTCTGCACCCTTTATTCTCTCTAAACCTCAGTGATCTGATTATTGTACCATTTGGAGGAAACTCTCATCTAGACCACATAATCACAAACCACGCTGACACCTTTTCCACCAAACAGTTCTCCCCTTTAGGTACCAGTGACCACAACCTGATCCTGGTCAGACCTAAGATTGACTCACACTTAGGACATTTTTCTTTTACTCGACCCAAACACATCATGTTTCGTCAGTGAGATCTTTCCCCAGACAATATTGCCTTGCTTGCAGAGACTCTTAAGGTAGTTACCGACTGGTTTCCGTTAAACACAACCTGCTTGTAAAATATGACATTTCTAACAGAGGTGTTTAACTGTGTTCTTGACATATGCTGTCCTGTGATAACTTTGTTCCTTCAACGTGGCAGAATATCAACACCTTTTCCTAAACGTCTTCGCCGTGAAAAGGAGCCTGCATTTAAATGTGGCAGGAGGGCCGATATGCAACGATTGTCGTTTCTGATCAAAAAATGAACTAAGACGGTTGGACGTCCTTAATTCAAGTCAGTTTTTTGGGACGAGGAACCGGAAATCTATATGGCGTGGAATCAATCTACTCTGCAGGCAGAAGAAAGTGATTTCCAGTCCCTCTATTGATATTGAAAAACTGAAGGCTGCATTTATTCATCCTCCGACACCTACCTCAGTTATGTTGATTCCACATCTCCAAACCCATTTATTCTCTCAAGGTGTCGACCGCACTTGGTCCAGACAACTTAGGTCCCACCCTTCTTAAACACGGTGCTCTGCCACTGTCTCACATTTTGGCGCACATAGCTAATCTTTATCTCAAACTCCGAACTATTCCGGACTGCCGGCGCTCAGTGAGAATTACTCACATCCCCAAGGATACGTCAAAGGCCCCAATAGCGAAGCGTTTCGGACTCATTGCTCTCACTTCCCACTGGTTTGAAATTGATGGAGCGATCAGTTCTGCACCGTCTTCAGCTCTCCCTTAACACCCCCAATGACACTTATCAGTTTGCGTACAAACAACCGCTCTGCATTATATCCCATTTACTCTCTAGTTCATTTCATCTGTATATCCCTTAACTAGAAAGCCAAATATGTGCATTGTGCATTTCTGGACTATTTTTCCGCTTTCGACTCTGTGCCCCGTTCTCTTTTACCAAACAAGCTCCAATCTTTTGGCTGTCCCGCTTCTTGGCTTGGTGATTACTTTTCGCAAAGATATCACTGTTAAATCAGAAAAAAGACAGTCAACCGTATCACTCAATAGCTCAGGTGAACTTGAAGGTGCTGTCTTATCACTTTATATTTTTTTCGACTTATATCAGTGACTTAAATGTTACTTTCCCTGTTCGACATTTTAAGTATGCTGATGATATCGCCATTTCTGTTTCTGTATCTAACCAAATCAGAACTGGCTGAATATAACACAGACCCATCCCACCTCGCTTCATATTCCACCTCTTCGGGTCTTTATCTTAATCCGAAAAATGCCTTGAATATATTTTTACTCCAAACCGTACCCCATTTCCCTCCGACAATGTACATATTCATGCAAAACCGATGAACAGTATCAGCCATGCAAAGTACTTAGGCATCACACTTGAAAGCAACCTTCGCCTGCCCTCATATATCCAAAGCATTGCTCGTAAGTTGAAAAGGTTCTCTTTTATTATTGCGGGGCCTTTGAATTTGGCCGTGCCTTGTTATTGTGGAATATTATTTTCGTAAAGTTACAGTGGAGGAACGCGTTAATATCACTTTTGAATCAACTCGCTATATTCTCAGGGTCAAATGTTGTCCTACAAAGCCATATTTTTGAAATCCTTACAGTTTATCGCGCAGAAACATCAGTTTCTTATTTTTGCCCATTCTGTGAGAAATCGATTCAAACGACTACAAAAATCTGTTCAAGGATACCATAAAATACACCGCGCTGGATGGTGTGTGGTGCTCAGGCGTCGTTCTGTTGATAATTTGACCGTTCCATCCATTATCTCAAGTAACGTTCGTTCGCTCACGGGGAAACTCGATGATGTCAAGAACATGATATACCAGAAGGAATTCAAGAATGTAGGGGCAATTCTACTTCAGGAAAGCTGGTTACATCCTGACATTGAGGACAAGGTCGTGCATCTTGATGGATTTGACATATTCCGAGTCGATCCTAATGTGAGCTTCCTTCATAGAGGTGGTGGAGTGGTCACTTTCATCAACAGATAATGGTGTAAAAACGCTCGTAAAAGTTTTCAATTTAATACCCCTAAGATAAATTGTATTTTTGTTTATTGAAAGCCCCGATTTATTAGTCACTTTCATCATATTACATTAGCGAACATTTACATCGCTCCCGACACGCCTGCCTCTGATATTCGTCTGTTTGTCGACTGCTCTTCACAACTTGTAACCGGTTTAGACCAGTCTTTATGCATTGCTGCTGGTGATTTTAATCTTTTTCATGTCTCTTTCCTCACAACTTTAGGCTTGAAGAATCTTCTAAATTTTCCTACCCGGCTTGGTGTCCAACTCGACGGGAATTTTGTAAATAGGCCCGAAATCTTTTTCATTGAGAAGCGAGCTCCCATAGGCAGCTCCGATCATTACTCTACTTTTTTGCACCCCAAGATTTACGGTAAATATTTTCATCACCATATGAACCGTTCCACATCGAGAACCATCCGAAGGAGAAGTCGTACTCCTGAAAACTTATCCAAACTTAGAGATATGGTTTCATCTACCGACTTCAATGTCTTTTCCAATGCAGACAACTCTTCCTCGTAATAGAGAAAAGACTTACAGAACTGGAAGGCCCAGTGCTGTCAAACATCTATCATTAATGATCAAAATAGAAATACAGCACCTAAATCGGATATATATCGAAACTCTAATGGGAAACCAGAGCTGCCGCGATATGTGGTCTGCTTTGAAGCAGCTCTGTGGATCACGCAACAGATCTTTTCCGGATGTTGAGGAGTTAAACCATCAATTCACAAATGCCACTGTACAGAGCTCAACACCATCTTTATTTACATCTACTGAGGAGAACCAATCTGTCACCCCTGTGGAAGTCCTGAATGTAATTAAGTCCCTTAAATCTTACAAGGCACATGGCCCTGATTCGTTGTTCCCTTCCTACTGAAAGAGTGTGCTGAACTACTTGCTTCACCTGTTTCTGAGTTGTTTAATTTGTGTATGTCATCTGGAAGCATCCCTGATTGTTGGAGAGCTACTCGGATAACCCCAATCCCCAAAAAGGGATTTTCCAAATATCGACCGATTGCCTGCACATCAGCATTATTGAAAGTTTTTGAAAGAGTCCTTCTTAACAGGCTGACTCTTTTATCTGTCACTCATGACCCTATTCAGTTTGCTTACAAACATTCGCTTTCCACTCTTGATGCTGTTGCTCACGTTGTTCATTCCGTTTCATCCTTATTGGATAAAGTGACTGGCTTCGTCCGTTTAACTTTTCTTGATTATGCAAATTCTTTCGGATCACTTGACCGCGGCATTCTCATTCAATGTCTTTCGGACTGTGGTCTGGCACGTAATTTATTGAATGTACTAATTAAATACTTCACTCATCGGACACAATACACTTTTTGTGACGGTTAATCGTCCTCCCTGCTAGAAGTTAACTCCGGAGTTTTTCAGGGTGCAATTTTGTCTTCATTTCTTTTTTCACTGTATATTAATNCGTTGACTTGTGTGCATGCAAATCCCACCACTCCACCCGTTCCAAGTACAAACTTATCCCGTCTTGTATATCTGCGGACAGAAACCCTTTTGGTACCGTATCTTGACCGGATACTGCCGACAAGGAAAGTGTTCGCTCTGAGCTTTCTAATGCATTTAGTTATTAACTCATATTTTCATGCGTTACACATCCAAATGTTCCCCCTATTTTACCAGAATTGTAACGGCGGTCAATCTGTTAGCTGAAAGCTTGTATATATAACTAGCTAAAGCCTGAATAAGATACGATACAATACAATATGATTAGATAACATAAAACAAGCTTGAATTCCGGTCGGTTGAGATAAAATATATACACTGTCAGACATACTTGATGAGTGAGGTCTCAAATTGTCTTTTTTGACGTTATTATTGTTGTTATTGGTGATGGTGGTGATGGAAATGATGTTGACTGTGTACACTTCAGTTACAATAATGCTGCCCTGAAAATGTTGATACTGATGTACAAATCTAGATATTTTTCTCACTCAACACATTCCCATATTTTACTTGAACAACGGCAGTGAAGAGTTGAAATATTAGTGTCCTTGCCCCAAATTCCAACTCACTATTTTCACATGTTTATATAGCTACAATAGTCGATAATGAAGTGAAGAACTCGGTACCTTTCTCTCTCTCTCTCTCTATATATATATATAAATATGTATATGGGCGATTCTAAATTTAAGTTCATGCTGTGGCCTTTTTCTCAACAGCTTTTCGGTCCTTTTACGTCTGGATCTATTACCCGGGGAAAGTTAATTCGTGCATGTTCTTCGCTTGCGAAGCACGTATCTCAAAGTAGCTGATCAACAGCGCGATACGATAAACCTCTCCCATGGGAAGCATTCATTGCTGCTCTCATCGATTCATTCGAAAAAGTATATATGTATGTATATGAATAATGAGAAATTATGGACACAACAACATTTGTTCAACTATATTCCAGCTGCTTTATCACAAATTTCCGAGGACTTTGGTACAATTTTTAAAACGTATAATGGCAGTTCTGTTCTTTGTAAAATCCTAATATACAGCCAGGGGTTCATTTTCCAAATAAATAGGATGTCATGTGCTTGAACCACAATTGAACGTGATGTATGGTTTGGTAGTCCTTTGCAACTAGGTGAGACATTAACTGCAACGTTTTCAATGGAAACTAATTATTGGTTACCTCAGACTGAAACAAAAATCGGAATAAATTGCTTCGTGGCTAGGGAGGTCGTGGACTGAGCTCTAAAGCAATAATAAAGAAATTAATTAATTTACATGCGATGGAAATGTTGTGATAGCTGACAAAGAGCACTGGACAGCTGTTTCCTGTCCTGTTTGGCACTCGTCATCAGTGCATAATTTTTGTGTCCCTACCAGGACTCAAACCGCAAACATTCGTGTTTGGACTTCAAAAACTTACTCCTGAGTTTTACGGTCGACGGTTATCACCTTGTGTGAATAGATCAATCAGTTTTACGGCAGGAAGCTTGGATCAACCCATTCGATTGATAAGAGGCACCAGACACTCTTGTTGGTCCTGGGTGTGTGGGTTTCACTCCTTGAGAGATCGTTAATTCCCCACTGGTGAAATGGATTTACATGCGATATACCTCCCAGTCTTTTCATTCATCACTTTTTATCTTCTCTAAAGCCTCTCAATATGTGATGTTTAACCTCTTCTATATTGATCCATCATTATTGAATGATAATTCTATTTTGACGGTAATGGGTATTCGATCATAATGGTTTTGTTATTTGTTGAGATTAAAATTTTCCTTCTACCAAGCACAAACAATTTCGCGAACTGTGATTGAGGGGGGTGATATTAAGCGCATGTCATTCCCATGCGATACAGACATGAACACTAAAACAAGAACGCGTCAATGTATGATTAATGTATTATAGTCCACACGTGTTGGAGTTCCCAGCTCGATAAATAAATCACAGTACAAAAATATGTTTTACAAAGCAAAACGTTCTTAATTTGCTATTGGGTGAAATAATTCTAGGATTCAGGGCTAAAATAGGTACAGTTTCTTGCAAAATTCACCAAAATGATTGGAGCTAGCCAAAGCATGACCTACTAAACAACAGGGCTGTATGGGAAAACCGCATTCCACTGGGGGTCGATGTCCAGTTCATCAAACCATACACAGTTCAGACGGGTTCAAGCTTCCGTGATGCCCAATACACCTCAATATTCCATCAAGCCGGTGATGAATTCCCCAGCCAGGAAGGTGTGGGCTTGTGCTTCTTGCCTCTTATTGATTGCTCTGCAATCAAAGAGTTTAGCCATCTTCCTCAGTGATGCGCCAGTGGTTCGACGAGCCGATTAAAGATCCGGATGTTGGCAGTTTTCGATTTTTTCTTCCGGTGGGGAGGCGCCTCCGCCAAGAGAAGACAGTGGGTAAGGCCTACTCAGCAGAAGCTACTTGAAACATTCGGTCACATGGGGACAGTTAGATATGTGAAAGCGAACGATAAGCTTTCAACGTAAGACATCTAACCCCAGCGATACTGATTCTTGTAGAAGTGTGAAGCTGTGAGCATTTGAAAAGTAAGGTTTAGACTGGTATCTCAATATCTCGTTTTTACTGTACCTTGACATTCAGTTGCTCGCTGGATTGACCAATGAGGTAGTAAATAGTTGATCCTCGGTCCATTGCGAAAAGTGTGTGGGAGCTGATCAATGTGCATTTCGTCATGCACATGGATGAGTGATCTAGATCAGTTTCACTTTTCAGTCATCCAGCGTTGCACAAGAATGCGGTAAACACTAGGTCGTAGCATTGTTCTAAACACAAACTTTAGAATCTAACTGGTGCCAGTAATAGTGATTAAAACCACTGAATAAAAATAACCGTCGAAATAACCGTAGCAAAGATGAAATCACAAATCAAAACGAGACTTTTGCAGTTTAACTGCATGGCTCATTTACTTAACGAATATCAAATATCTAGCATGTCTTTCATGAGTAGACAAGGTAAGTCATGTCAGTGGGAGCATTTTACGAACCAAGTCAGAGCAGACGCGCGCTCGCGTATCACGTAGTCCATCAGCGTTATCAGTTCGTGTGGAGTATCTGACGGATTTCTAGTAACTAGTAGACAGACATGAGTAAAATTTAGTGATCATTCATCACTCGTTCCGAATTTGATAGTGATTGGCATTGATTAAACATTGTCATCAGAATTTATACACTCCCCTCTTCGAGCAGAAAATCTTTATTGGGATCAATAAACCAACACTGAAGACAGAAACAAATCAAAATGAAACATACACCAATAAAGAACGAATTAGTGAAATCCCACTAGTAAATTGGAAAGATATTTTTCATCTAGTATGCCGCTGAATAGGTGGATTAATTATTCTACTCACCAGATTTTGTAGAATCAAACTGTGATTAAAAACCAAACAATAAACCCATAAAGATGTAACATTGTGTGCTAAAATAGAGTAACTGAAAAAATAGGTTGATTAGCAGGATTAAAAATCATGTTGTTATCTTCATTGGATAAAAGTATTTTAAGAACGAATTGGGTGTACATTCATTGTGTACATGTTTCCTGGAAAACGTAGGCAGAAGCTATTGAGCGTAAACTATATTTTAAAACATCATTCTGTTGTATTACATTCTCAATTGTTTGTAGGCTATTTGTGGGTGCCTCTCAAAGTAGGTTGACTGCGCAGGTGGTCCATTATAACGACTACTCAAACGCTGCCCAAGTAACAGTTATTGGTGACTTCTTTCGGGAATAAAAAATGCTACTTTTGTATGGAACAATCAGCATTTGTCTCATGTCGCACACACGCACAATAGCATCCTTCACGTTGAATTGTGGTCGAATGAACATCCCTTTGTTACTGCTGAAACATTTTTTTCCAGTTCTATGACAGATTTGTTGTTTTGAATGAACGCAATTATAATCGACTTCTGTATGTTAAAAATGTATCTGAGCAAGGCCCGTTTAACCTACATTCCAATAGTCTAGAACTTTGACTTGAGAACTTTTTCGATTATTACCTCAGAACATTATCATTATTGCTATTTGCTTTTTATCATGAATGCTGATAGCATTATTATTCTGTCGATATATCAAACGGAATAAGACAAAAAGCAAATGAATGTGTGTTATCCTTTAGTTGTGTCGTTCTATGAGTTTGAATTGTCCATTACTACGGGATCAAGATGACCATGAACATCAAGTTGCTTCTGTATAAAATGACACTGATCTCATCAGATTTATCAAGTGCAATCACTCGTCAAGCCTTAAAACCATAAATTAATGATCACCATTTAGGTGATTATTCTGCCCCGTGTAGAAACGCGTGCTAGGGACGGGCGTTCCGAACATTTTCAATCGAAAAAGCTACAAACCATCTCTTTTGATAACGCCCTCTACCCTAGGCATCGATGTGTAATACGTCCCCCTGAAAATTCATATGGAAACCCATTCCACGGACAGAAACGATATACTAAACGGTTTGCAGTCGTTGTTGTTGAAAGAATGAGCTATGGCCCTGGCTCCAGCGCTCTTGGATTTATGTAACTAATGCTTGGCCGAAAAAGATTCACAATTTTTTGTCAACACTCAGCTCCACTCGGATTCGCCTAAGTTGAATTTTCTACGTTTAATCTAACAGAGTTTGCATCATCCGCATTAAAAATATTCTAGGGGCTGTACAGTGAATTAACCTTTCGAGTTCATCTACGCCAGTCTGAGATACATCCTTCCATCAATGGTACGCTGTCCTGTCTGCAATCGCAAAGTATTTGGCCCATAAGACTGTATTCTGCATTACAGTGTTGCTTCTTGTAGCTAAGCGAGCGATCAAATATTATCTACAAGGATATATGGAAGCCGTGCGGCACCCTGACATTTGTCACAGCTTTCCTCCTAACACCGAGTGGTTTGAACCTCATTCACCGTATCGAATTTCGTCTCAGCTCAAATCACTCACAACATTTCTGTGATATGCTTTTGCATCTATTGGTAACCTACCTAAAAGTAGTGTCATATCTCGATTCCGACGACGGTTGCTAGCACTTCAGTTCTAAGATAATGAAACTTAGTAGGAAAATTCATGGAATTTATTATTACAAGTGGCTCATAGGGATGACACAGATATCCTACTTTCATTTTGACGATGCACTGCCTGCTCCGTCTTTAATTTCGAACACGTTTTGATGGAAATCATCGATTTGCCATTCAAATCGCATTAGTCAGTTTCTCCCAATACACGCCGTACCCTATCGACTGACGTATACTATCGAGGTAGCTAATTTGTCTCTATTTCCGGTTCAAATGCATTCAACTATTGAAATATCCAGATCCAGTAAATCAATAATTGGAAATATAATACAATACATATTTTGTAAGCAAATTCGTCGTGTATATAGCAAATTAGGCGTAAACTGAAAAGCTAGGCAGCACTGGACAGCTGTTTCGACCTGATTGGGTCTCATCAGCAGTGTGAATCAATCAGTCCAACTG
>UZAN01039742.1:46111-61540 GCA_900618425.1 Echinostoma caproni | reverse complement strand
TTATACACAGAACACCAAACGCATTCACCGGTTCGCCAATTTTCATACTACTACTAATTGAGAGATTCTAGCTTTTAGTGAACAGAGTTTTGATTTGATTCGAAAGTGCTCGATTTGGTACGTTTACAAAGCTGTCAGTGGTATTTCGGAATTTAAACTTTGTTCAAACTTCAATTTGCCACTGAAATGATTAGTTATTATAGAAAATATTCGTTTCATCGGTAAAGCCAAAGAATTATTTAATTAAATAAGTAATTAATTAATTACATTTGGGTTAAACGAAAGACAGAGTATTGCCATATTTGACTAAAAAAACAGATTTATCAAAAAAGACATTGTGACAGATATGCAACGACTGTTGCTGTCTACAAATAAAGTTATTGTTTCAATTTTTTCGCTTATTGAGCATACAAACGTACAGTCAACTTCCAGGAAGACGGCCCACTGCCAATGCAACGTCAGCCACCATTACTCAAGAAATGAGAAGCAAGTTTGTGAAACGGGAAACTCAGAAGTGCTTTGTAGATGTCATTGTTTACTACCAGCAGAGCGAGATCCTCGACACCACTGAAGATCGAAACCATGAGTTTATAGACGGCATGCATATAAATGAATTCCCTTTATGTGGCAGCTAGTCTGACATCTTCAATTTTTGACACGAAGCAACACAACCCATTTTCGGGTGGATACCGGAATATACTCCCGCTGCTGCTGTTGCAGCTGCTCACGTTAGATCGAGCTCCTGGAAAATATCCCGAACACAAAATGTTGAACTGCAGTGTGACTTTCTATTCAGAATAAACTTTCCACGATTTCTTCAGTGCTTCAAGTGTCATGATACAGTTTTGGGAACGAATCTTGTGAACAACCGATGTCGATCCGCAAGTAGAACAAGGAAGTTGATTGTGCTGTTTTGAGGACTTCCAATCGAGGCGAAGTATATTAAAGACGCAATGACTTGATTCAGATGGGGAATGGTTCCACTGAAGGTGATTCTCACATATACTGAATAGGGATCGCTCAATATTCATCAACCATCAAGAGTGAACGAACAGCTCAGTTTTGTATTGTTCAATCTGACACGAGCTTTCATTTTGCATTTGTTTGAACCTATAGTACTATCAAGGATCATGTTGACTGAAGAGCTACTTTCGCAATATTCACTTATGGTTCACTGACATCAACGTGTATGAAATCAAATTACTTTTTAACAATCAGAATGCGTATGAATCTATGTGTGTGTGTAGGAATTGCATGCTTAATTTACGTTTAACTAGCTAAATTTCCTTAAATTGGTTGCAGCATAAGTTATGCTGGCTGAAACGTGCACATTTATGTGAGGTTTTACGGTCACCCCCGGGGTATGCAAACGAGATCAAACAATAAAATGTAGCCCAGAAAGCTGTTTGCTTGAATGTTATTACAACAATCAAACGTCCGCGAGTAGTATTTCGCTAACGTATTTGGAATTCATTAAATCAACGGGTAAAACAATTCACTTCGTTGCTTCAATGTTTTGTTATAATAGGGAATGTCAAGTAGGAGAATACTACTGATAATAATAAAACTGGTGGTAATAATGCTAGGTACAACAAATATAACAAGTTGCAAAGATAAACAAAAACCACAACTGATAATTTAATTATCTGCAAACAGTTAAAAATAATTTGGCTCATGTTATATTGCGTATATACAAACTGATCATCTGATGCAATGGGTAGATATTAGGATAATTGAAAAATTTGGTGCCAACTCGCTTTTTGCTACGTATTGTCGTATTGATCTCAGACAGAGATCTAATACATGAATAATCTAGCTCATTTTTCAGTTTTGTCTATGGTTTTGATGACCGAAAGTGTTTTTTTATCATCCTTGAATAAAGAAAACTGCAGCACAGTGTTTTACAATTTGTTTACGAAAACATTTAAGGGATAGTCTTCATATAGATAATGGAGTCAGAAGACAGAAAAAAAACTATTAGCGAATAACACTCTCTGCTTGCACATTTCAGATTTTCGTCGTTTTATAGTGATCACCTGGGGAAACTGGAGCAATCGAGCTTTCTGCTAGATGGAAACACTTTTGAATGCCGTGGTCACGTTCGCTTGATGCCCAGTCTCTCGCCATTGACGAGCAATTGGTGACGCTGATGTGCGGCGAGGGGTTGATCTTTGATCTTGATCGTTCGAATGTGATACGTTCACCAGCTTGTCAACCAACACAAAGGGATACGTTCGGCTACTCTTTATCTAAGTTTCCGCTCGGTTCTGCCTAAGTAGGTGGTCGAGCACCCACAGAAGAATCGGTACAATTGATGAGATTTGGTATACTGCTAAAGCGTTTGCTTCACTGGAAGAGCCGGTTTTCTGTCACGTGTATACGAAAACTGGTTCAACTGTGTTCCAGGTTTGTTGGATGAACGTGCTTAGGATCTGTTCCAACAAATTACACACGTAAGGATTCGTGAACGTTACAGATATCTATCGCTCTACCTTCGACCATGTGATGAAAGAGTTCCAGTAACCACTGATGGTCCCTCCTTGTCTTTTTCTCTCCAGGTTTGCAATACGTTTATCTGCCACACTGGGACCCAATGGACTTCCCATGGCTGCACCGTTCGACCGGCCAAAGTATCTTCTCTGAAAAATGAAGCAAATGGTCTCCGTGCACAGCAGCATTAACCCTGTAAAATCGGATAAGGAGATTAGAAGACTTAGATTCTTCTGTTGTATGAAGTCACGAATATATCTCATAGTTTTTTTTTTTCAGAGGCACGTTTGTAAGCAGCGACACCAGATTCGTGCCTCTCATCTTTTGCTTCATTTTGATGCCAGAAAAATCAAATACACTGTTGTTCAATGCAAACCCCGTTTTCTTAGTCATCTTCATCATATCGTGTTAGCAAACATTTACACTGCTCCTGACACGCCCCCTTTTGACGTCCAAATGTTTTCCGACTCGTTTTTAGCACCATTCGTGACAGGCTTAGACCAGTCACTGTGTATTGTGGCTGGTGATTTTGATCGTTTTTATGTTTCTTTCTTAAGAACTTTAGTTCTGGTTAATCTGGTTCACTTTCCCACTCGTTTGGAGGCCCAGCCTGATGGCATTTTTGTAAATATTCCAACTCTCTTCTTTACGACAAAAGGAGCTGCTATGAGCACGTCCGACCACTGTACAATTATTTTTCACCCAGAAATGTATGGTCAAATGTTTCATCATCAACAATCACAGGTAGCATCTCGAGGAACACGAGGGAGAAATTTTACTTATGATAACATATCTCGACTCTAAGATATAATATCCTCAACCAATGTTTCTGTCTTCTCCAATTCCAATGATCGGGACGTGAACATCTCACCGGCTACCTCAATTTCTGTTTTGATTTGTGTTGCCCGATCGAGACAATATATATTTGTAATGACAGACTTTCATCGCCTCTCCGGAAACGTCTTCAACGTAATAAGGAGGCACATACGAATGATAGACACAACGATGTTAAACGACTCTCGATTGTCATCAAGCAGAGATTCGGCGCTTGAATGGAATTTTATGTTGAGACCATTCTGGGCAACCAGAGCTCTTGTGAGATGTGGTCGGCGTTGAAGCAACTCTGTGGCACATGTGTTAGGTCCTGTCATGACGTAGAAGATTTGAACCGATGATTGTCTGCCTTCTCTGGGTCCAATTCCCTACCGTCCGTTTTCAACTCTTCGGAAAACACCAACCCTATTTCTCTGACCGAGTTTCTGGATGTTTTGAAGCAACTTAAGTCAAATAAGGCCCAGGGACAAGACTCATTAGCCCCTATTTTATTGAAAACCTATGCCCAATATCTTGCAACACTCGTTGCAGAGTTGTTTAAGTTGTGTATGTCCTCCTCCAGAACAATCCCTGGTTACCCGGATTAGATCCATTTTCAAGTAGAGCTCTTCAAAATATCCACCGATTGCATGTACCTCAGCCCTGTTGAAAGGCTTTAAATTAGTGTTGTTGATCGTTCAACTACCCTCTCTAATTTTTTTGATCCTCTTCAGTTTGCTTATAAGAAATCCCTTTCGAGTGTTGACGCTGTGGCGTATGTTATCTATTCTGTGGCCTCAGTTCTTGATAAGATTGGTGGAACAGTTTACCTTATTTTTCTTGACTATGCTAACGCCCTTGGTTGGCTTAACCGTCGCATTCTCATTAAACGTCTTGTTGACTGCGGCTTAGGATCCTATGTGCTCTTGAAAACTATTTTGTGTCCCTGTCAGGACTCAAACCGCAATCAGTCGGGTCGGGACTTCAAACCCTTACCCCTGAGCTACACAGCCGACGGTCATCACCTTGTGCGAATGGCTCAATCACCTTAGAGTATCAAGCTCGGATTAGCCCATTCGACTGTTCACAAACACGAGATACTCTTGATGTTCTTCGGTGTAGGTTTCACTCCTTGGGAGATCGTGAATTCCCCTTTGACCTCCTAATAAAAGGTAAATCATCTGCAATATCAGAAGTATGACCAAGTTCGTTCAACGAAAAGGATTGCATATTCATTGCTTGATTTTCGCTAGCGATTTGGAGCTTGAAACCACAATGAAATGGTGAGTTGCGGTTTCTTTTCATTTTGTTGGCTCTCTACTGTATAATTGCGTTCAGTTACACAAAATGATTGCAAAGCCAATTTCATAAATCATCAGTCAGTCGTTGTTTCACTAGGACTCGAACCGTGAACCTTTGAGTTGAGACTTCAATCCCCTATCACCGAACTACAGAGTTGGTGGTCGTCAGCTTGTGCAAACGGTTCAATCAATTTATATTATTGTGCGAAATGAACGATGTCGCAAGGAATGAAAACCATACCCAAGACCATCAGGAGTTCTTAGTTCCTCTGAACAATCAAATGAGCTAATCGAAACAATACACCAAAAATAAGGGGCCGTGTGCATATTCGTTATTTGACTGTTTCTGAAAAAATGGGAGCCATTGTACGACTGCCTGTTTTGAATAAATTTTGAAGTTCCCGCTGGGAAGAGTTGTGTGTGAACTCCCTCCTTGGTTGACCGACCTAGTACGATCATCTTGATTTGCACGACGATGACAGTGATTGAAGAGAGACGATGGAGACGATATCGCAAAATGGGCAGCAATGAATAATATCCTTGATTAAACTCTGCACAGAGGAGCTCTGTGTGTATCATTGATTGGGGCAAAATTTGGGCTAAGAATCCGCTTTTGAGTAACCGCCCTGATTGTCCATTCATGCTCATCATCAATGCGGTGATTAAACGAAAACGGTTGGTGTATGCTTGTAGGTGTGATTGGATAACGCGCACTTATGACCCCAAATTGCAATTGAACTCAACTACAAGCCAATAATCTGCAAAGCTTAGCGTAATACCTTGAATGATGGCACAGTTGTTCTTCAAGTATACAAACAAAGTGATTAACGCCAAGCTGGGATGCTAGCAAAGTAAACACCAAGAGAGAGGCAACGAGTATATTGAATGCATAATTTACCAATAGGATTCATCCACCAAATGACGCTGTCAGTGACTTGCTGTTATTTTCCAACGCAGAAGTCTACTCAATATCATGGTCCAAAAGCAGTTGAATTGAACGGTTCAGAGAAATTACGTGCAGCATGAAACCCAACGTAACACAGAGTTCTGGGTTAGTAAAGAGAATATAGTACAAAAGAGAACAAGAGATGGATAGTGGTTTTCAGTTTAAAACATGCCGTTTCAATAATATTTCACACGTGCTTCTTTTTTGATCATATATTGTACTTCATCATAGGACGAAGTTAATGCCATGAAATTTTTTGACTGTGTTTATGATGCTAACATCCATTCTTATTTTGATGGAACGCGGTACAAAGAGAGTCCTGGCTAGCGACCGAATCAAGAATGGGGCTCATCCGGCCATACGCGCAGACGCAGCGGCGGGAAGTGCCTCGCGAGACAATGTTGACTGCCACCCGAAACGAGTGAATCGACAACTACAGCCCAACAGACAATCCGCAGCTAACGGGAAAGATACCCACCGAATACCACAACGTCGGAGCTGTCGATCAACGCATCTCGGGCCGCGATCGGGTCAAACCAGTCGGAATGGCACGCGGAAGAAGAGGTAACGTACGTGCCAAGTGCGGACCAACCAACAAGAAATGACCCACAGAAAAAGACATGAATCATTCCGACGCGCGATTGAGAACTGACTGTATATAATCGAACGCTTACACTGTTTGCTTTGGAATTGGATCCATAGATGTTTTTCCCAGCCGGCTCGCCTTATCGCTACATAATATCTGGATCTCTCCTTATTTTTGGTCGGACAGTTGTCTCAAACTCAAATACTCTTCTTAAAATTGATATTTGTTTGCCAGCTTGATGGGTCTTCAATTCAGGAAACAATGGATTTCTGTCGGAGATATGCAGTAGAATAATCCAGAACATCTTTTACAGGAATCGGGAAATGAGTGTTTACCGAGATGAACGGCTCATAGACATGAAGTAAAATGGCTTAAATGTAGACGCGTGACACGAAAATCCGATTTTTATTAACACAAGATTCCATTTTCACACCAAACTTTTCTTTGGAATAGGGTGTTCAAGTGTAAAACATACATCATTGTATAAATACGGTGGAATTCATCTAATCTGACTACGCACATAAATGAAAGCTGTTTTCAAATTTCATCCCACACTGTTTACGGTGAGACAGGTTAAATGATTCAGAACATTATCAGGTACATGATGTATGTAAAAAAGGTGCATCACACGAATGAGTTAAATTTGAGAACAGTGGTGGCGCATGGGGATTGGTATAGTTCGCAAAACGTTTTTCCCAACGTATTTTACTGTACTTCTTTTGATGTTAATCTCATTGAATAAGTGATATTTCGGAGCCTTTTTAAGCAGCACATTTAATCGGTAGACGTATAAAAGAAGTTGAATTTGCTTAGAGGTGAAGTTAGACCACTGAATGAAACACCTTTAGGCCAGTTCAAAAGGCTAGTAGGAACAAATATATCAACTCATTTGGTCACTGTTTATGTTAACAGCAGTAAGAGGTACCACGTATTGGCATATACATAGACTAGAGCCTCCAGTAAACGTATTTTCAACCTCATGTGTTCTTTAATAATGGCTCTATTCCGACCCTCATTTGTAAACGTGCTTGTTTGTCGTCAACATGCTTTGCTACGTTATTTTGCATGCTTGCTGCTTGGCTACAAACAGGACTGTGGGACGGCCATTTCAGGAAAATTAGTGTGCAACAAACATCCATCAATGAGGTATTTGGTGCGAATTTATTCAAACCTTCAAAATGGCAAATAGGAGGCATGGGACATGAAAAAATGACATCGGAGCAATCGATGAATTCTGTGATGAATTTTAAAATGAATATTTTGTTTGACAAAACAAAACAGAATACAGTTTGAACAAAGGCAAATATTTTGAAACGGTAATATTTCTTTTATTTTCCTCGTTTAATACAACTTGAAACAATGTGGCAAAATCATAAACGTTTTGATAAACAGGGCGGTTTAATGGACAGCATTCAGTGTTGCAGGGAACCAGTTTAATATTCCGTCCGACTGTGATTTGACTGATTTTATCACAAAGCTGTAATAAGATCACGTCGCTGAAACTTAACACCATAGGATTTGGGTTCCGTAGCATAAATCAATCAATCGGGCAATTATACTTCATCCCTCATCCGGCAGTAATTGTCTTTTTTTAATTTTTCTATGCTGTTCTCTTTAATCGTGATGGGTAATCTAGAGTTCTTGTCGGTTTGAGAAATTTCAAGTGGGACATCATCCTCACTTCTTATATGGCTTCTTAGTTTTTCACTTTGAGGTAACCTTGTTGCCTAATACGTGCTGAAAGTGTTTGAATGTGGAACGTCTCACATTCGTGCCCGAAACCAACCGGCATTTTCTGCTGAAAGAGGTTGCTGAAAAACCTTTAATACAAATTGTTAGCAGTGATTATTCTCTGACACAGTTTGAAAAATATACAAATGAAGCTGTAAGAAGTACAGAAACATGCTCACCTGACATTAGATATTTCGTTGTTTATCCGACAATATCTATCTTCAAGTGAAGCCCTGGATTGTCTGAGATATTTTTACTTTGGAATCGAAAAACGAGTTGATGAGACGGATTCATTTTGAAATCAGTTGACGTCGGTTTTTGTTAGCCAAGCCCTCTACATGGGTGAGCTCAATCCTCTCATGGGCATGGAAGATAATTTCTAACTCAGTACTAATGACAGATAAAACAACCGAAAAGAGATAATTCGTACAGAATAATGATGCCTTCGTTTTCCTGATACACAGTCTGAACAATTATAAATATATATTTATATATTGTTTACTCACTTCAGTATTCACTACACATTGACATGATAACAATAATGATAAAATTGTAAAAACGCATTCAAACAGACAAGGCCCCAAGTCAACAGTATCTTGTTGCAACGTCATAGTGAACGATTTTTATCTACCGATAGATGGTCAATCAAACAAAACCAAATAATTAGCGTTGAAATGAGGCACATTTCCTCTACTTTACACACTATTTATTCACGGATAAATCAGATTATGCTATCATGCTAATTTCGAATGGACTCTTTCGAAATCGAGATCCTACCTTAGTGAAACTTATCTTTTTGGTTTTGAAACATCATAAAAGTAGTTCCCCAAGAAATCACTTTCATTTTTAATAAAATAAAATAAAGTTACACCAACAATATAGCAAGCGTTAGACACAAAATATTTCAGTTACATTCCTGTATAGGGAAATGTCGGTGATAGTTCCGTGATACAGGCAACATGAGGTGTGTATTTGGAATTTCACCGGTTGATGACACTGGGCTAACTTTAAGTGTGCAAGGCAACAACGTTCATGAACATTTTTTGATTACGTCCTTTATTAGATTACATATTGGCCATTTTGAGGAAAACAGTACATTCATCAGGATCAGTTCAGATGTCTATTTGGTTAAACAGATATGACATCTTACATAATAGTTTACTGATGAATGAGACAACTTCAGTTGCTCCACAAATTTGATGAGTCCCATCAAACAGTGAATGAAATTTTCTACACTGCGTTATTCACAATATCTAGCTGGCTTTGTTAATAAATCTCTTTTTCAAGGAATAAAAATAATTTCTTAAGATAATTGAAGGATCAGGTTAACATTCACTATTCGATTATCATTGCCACAAGTGAATCGTTTACAACGATAACTAAAATTGGTTGCGGAGTTATTACAACCGGTCAATCATAACCGAGATGCCTCCCTTATCCTCCGACTTTCAGTACCATGGAATAGGTTTCAATTGATGAAAAGACTCATATCACACAATATCACTCACTCACTTTCTTGCATCATGTCTGATGGTAAATGTCTGAAACAAGAGTAACATCGGTAACATCTCAAGAATGCTCATCTGTATGTTGAATCGAAATAGGGTACTCAAACATACAATAATGCAGTTCATTTGCAAACTCTCTCTTATTTCCACCGAAAGTTTAAGCTTTTACAACGAAACAACCACAGTGGGTAAAACAAACCAGGTTTGAACTGTAAAAGTACCGGAATTCATCACGGGTCCCAGTTTTATGTCCTCTACGCGACCTATATGACTGACCACCAGGGATGAATTGGAATTATTTTATATGCGACTCATAATCCCGATGAGATGTCTGAGTTTTCGATTTCCTGGTCTTTGTGCAGTGGATCACCAACAATTCAGAAGTGGTTTCGTCTAACTACACATACACACAGTCACAACCGACCTGTTCGGTCAAACGGGATTGACTGACGACTTTCTCGTTGGTGTGTATATGTGGCTCACGAATGGCTTACTTTTGAATGACACAGTTCTCCGTCTTTATGGACAATTGTTTCGTGAATGAACTCAAATCTGCGCAAAACATTGCATTCAAACAAAGTGAATGTGAACCGGTGCTATTTGTCTTCAGCTACTATTTGCTCGGTAATAAACAGCAGCATGCATTTATGTCAATGATGACAGTATTACAAATTATCATGATTTCAATTAATTGTAAATGAATTACTGCTCTCCTCTACCCTCTTGTTGAACCGATTCTAGTGGACTTCAAGTACGTCACGTTGGCTGCAGTCGTCACATTTCGACAGTCAATGACAACCACGAAATTCCGTAGCAGGGTTTGCAGGACTACGTTTGCTCAGTTACAAATGGCAATTTCATTTCGCTATTGTGCGTTTAATGTTCACAGTTATTTTTTTCTTCAGTATTATCCTCCTAATATGTGAGTTATTGTGAACGAGTCTTGTTTTGAAGAAGCCAATTAAATTCCAATCGCATGTATCCAACATTGACCAATACGAAAATCTGATACACAGAAACCAACCTCATTAGGTTGTACAACAGTTCTCTGCTCATCATATTATACGAGCAGAATGATTACAGAATTAAAATAAATGTTAAGCGCCTATTGATTTTTCTTTCAAAGTGTATGGTTTATCGAAAAGATCAGTGACTTATATCATTTTAGCAGAGGTCACAATGAAGAAAGCGATGGAAGCGGATTGCGTTGAAGCATTCTCGGATCAGGTTTATGTGAGTTTACGGAACGGAAGGCCGCCAGTATATAAGATAGTAAGCCACTTAACGGCAAGGAGATCGATTACACGAATAGAGGGGACACAATGGGCTGAAAGTCTAATTCACTCAATCCTTACCACCAACTACCGGGTGAAGTGCCTCCCGATCGAGTGCACGCGACGGGGTTCAAACGGCGTACAACAAGTGTTCTCCAGTTCGCTTGTTTTATCGATAATTAAGGCATGTTAATTATTCCGTCCCAACCACACGAACGGAAAAGCACTTCGTCTAGTAATCGTAACACAATATGGACGATAAATTCGTTTATGATCCATCTCTATAATTTTGTGTTTTTGGATACACACCAAAATGTGGTAAACAATAGCAGGCGTAACATCAGTCTTCACGGGGGCAAATGTTCATGTGTTGAAACCGGTGGACTAAACATTTTAACTCAGAATAGTGAGCTACATTGACCGCGGTAGTTGGTTGAAATCAAAGACCACCATTCAGTTATTTTTGAGCTTTGCATTTGTTACAAACGCATTTCATGTTTCAAAAATATATTGTGGACAAAACTATTTCACCTCTCTTTATTCCGTTTGACGAATAAAACCTCCTCTGCACTGTTTGCAGAATGAACCGTACTGAGCGGAATCAAAAGCTGTAAATAATGCTCTCCATTACAAGTGAACACAATAATATTCTCCACCGATATTTCAATACTTCGCTCGATGTCAAAAATGCTTTTCCAACCGAAGCACCAGAATAATACTTTTGAGATTCCTCAAGCTTGTGAAAGGTGTATTGTCAGGAGTTGCACACCGAATCTCCCGACGTTAGGCACGTGTCAACTAGATCTCAAACATCTTGTTCAGAATTACCAATTGCAGCTTGCTCGGTGAATGTCGGCAAGGATAGTTAGTAAGTTTGGTCTAACAACACCGAAAGAGAACATGCTCTTTTCTAGTTCTAATGGAAAAACTCTGGCCAAACCATTGAACCTCTACACGAAGGATAATACCATCACAAAGGAGCCTACCACACTGGACTGTACTTCAAGTGGTTCGGAATTAATTTATAATAATAATGACCGTGTATCAGGAAAACGAAGGCATCATTATTCTGTACGAATTATCTCTTTTCGGTTGTTTTATCTGTCATTAGTACTGAGTTAGAAATTATCTTCCATGCCCATGAGAGGATTGAGCTCACCCATGTAGAGGGCTTGGCTAACAAAAACCGACGTCAACTGATTTCAAAATGAATCCGTCTCATCAACTCGTTTTTCGATTCCAAAGTAAAAATATCTCAGACAATCCAGGGCTTCACTTGAAGATAGATATTGTCGGATAAACAACGAAATATCTAATGTCAGGTGAGCATGTTTCTGTACTTCTTACAGCTTCATTTGTATATTTTTCAAACTGTGTCAGAGAATAATCACTGCTAACAATTTGTATTAAAGGTTTTTCAGCAACCTCTTTCAGCAGAAAATGCCGGTTGGTTTCGGGCACGAATGTGAGACGTTCCACATTCAAACACTTTCAGCACGTATTAGGCAACAAGGTTACCTCAAAGTGAAAAACTAAGNATGCCCATGAGAGGATTGAGCTCACCCATGTAGAGGGCTTGGCTAACAAAAACCGACGTCAACTGATTTCAAAATGAATCCGTCTCATCAACTCGTTTTTCGATTCCAAAGTAAAAATATCTCAGACAATCCAGGGCTTCACTTGAAGATAGATATTGTCGGATAAACAACGAAATATCTAATGTCAGGTGAGCATGTTTCTGTACTTCTTACAGCTTCATTTGTATATTTTTCAAACTGTGTCAGAGAATAATCACTGCTAACAATTTGTATTAAAGGTTTTTCAGCAACCTCTTTCAGCAGAAAATGCCGGTTGGTTTCGGGCACGAATGTGAGACGTTCCACATTCAAACACTTTCAGCACGTATTAGGCAACAAGGTTACCTCAAAGTGAAAAACTAAGAAGCCATATAAGAAGTGAGGATGATGTCCCACTTGAAATTTCTCAAACCGACAAGAACTCTAGATTACCCATCACGATTAAAGAGAACAGCATAGTGTTCGAACTCTACGCGTTATTTGCATTCATGGTTTCCCATATACTTTTCTGATCTGCTCGGTACAGCTTTTTAAAAACTCTGATCTGTAAAACTCATGATCTCTCAACTCAACCTTACTAACTGTATTTCTGAAGAAACTAACCATCCTTAGCGCCCCGCCATTTTAGCAGTAGCATGGAAATTGATTTTCTCAAATAATTCACCTATATCCTTTTTAGCAGCCTTCTGTTATAATCCCATCAAGCTTTGTTGTTTTGTGACCGATGATTGCCGACAAACTGTGATTGAGTATCCCTGTGTCCTCAAAGTTGTCTTCATTGAATTTGCGTTGGATCCGCTTTGATGGCTGTGTCACAGGTATTTCCGCTTTAAATAACGCATTTCATTTGTATGCTCGGGGGATGCATTGCTCACTCAACTGTCAGTATGGTTCAGGACTGGCAAGTAATCAGCTTCTCCAGTACGCTTAATCATGAATTCTCATTTGCGAACACATCTAGGAGCCGCTGATGCATAGCGCGTAAGCAATTCTATTGGATTGTTTAATGTTTAAGCAAACAGATCAATGTGATATGCTTGTGAGGTAGAAGAACGTGAATGAAAGTATACAGTGCTCACTTGCTCCTATTTCCGATCTAGGAACTGTTCTTCCTTTGCATGCGAAAATTTGGCGTCATTCCATCAGAAATATGTTATTCACTTGCCTTCGTTTCTTAACAATTCAATCTGCAACCTAACAGAGAAGAATCTTGCCAAAATAAACAACTGGGCTGCTGTGTGAATTATGGTATTCCGTGGAAGAAATGGTAGATTACCCATCTCGTGAAAATCAGCTGCGCAATTTATCAATTGGTCCGCACGCGTAACAATTTAGGACAAGTATTTCACTTTGCGTCTTTTGCAATACTCGTGTGATTTGATGAAGTGCTACGACTAGAAAACCATGCCATTTGCCATTTTTACCAGTAGGGGATGAAAGGATCTATCGAACATAAGTTTTAGAACACTTAATCTTCTGAACATACGATGTATTTTGCTGTTTCGTTATCTGTTTTATAAAACGAGAGAATGTTTTCTTGAAAACAAGAAAAAAAGTTGAAGACGATGCTTGTTTTCAAAAACAGAGTTAAACGAAAAAGATATGCATGAAGCTTTGCTTACTAACTAATTTTGCTTGATCGATATTTTCTGATGTGTGAGTAGGAGAACGGGGAGTAAACTATTTCGATCCCTCAATTGTGTAGTTAGGGGAATGGTATCTGTTAACTGACTTAGTGCAGTGCTTTATTTCTTGTCTGTTTAAATGAGTTATGCCCAAAAACGTGATTGTTTGAAACTAGTTTAAGCAAATTTAATGCGTGAGTTGAGCATGAGGAACATACCTAGGGGTTGGGTATGTCCATGGTCACCGCGTCAGCAACTGCAAGGTAAGGATGTAGAGCGGAGACTAATGGGTTTGCCATTAGGTTGTAGTTCCCATTCAATGAAACCTCGTTCACCTGGTTTACTTGGGATTGTTTCCTCATGACAAAATTGTCAAACATGAGCAGGGTATGTTTGCAATTTCATCAGCGATGACTTGACCCTACTGAAACACTCAATCCGTAATTGACGGAACGGATCAAATCTCTAGACGCACCGTGATCCGTCGCTTCTATCTTACCGTAACTGACTTACAAATTTTGCTTCAACGCAAAAGGTTAAATAAAATTCGTGGGATTCCTAATTCAATACAAAACAAATTGCTGGCTAGTTTAGATCAGAACGTGGATATTATTCATCTCATAGAGGAACATTTTGCTCGGTGAATTGGTGTTAATGATCACTTGCACACATGCTGCAAGGCTTAATATCAAAGAGCATCAAGAAGGCACAAATTAATAGCTCTAAAAATAGAGAAACTAATGGAACGTAAATGTTCATATTACTTGAGAGGTAAATTTCCTTTGTGGACAGAAGTTTTACCTATTGCGAGTGATGTTTCACTCTACCCTGTGCAAGTTATTGATTCTAGTTTTATCCTTATGTTTATGGTATCACATGCAGCATGTCCGTAATTGACGTAAAAACTGGACTCCTGTTAAGAAATCTGAAGAGTTGCAACTGCTTCACCCGCTGTCCATCATTCTGCTTCCACTTGTCACGTCAAAGCCCAGCAACGGACAATTTCAGAATGCACCATTTCATTAAAAACGATAGCGTGCAAATAACTAAGGTGAGTGGGTAGAAATGCCAGTAAAGAATTTCCATAGGGAAAAGAATTTAACTGCAGTCGCACAGGCATGCGGTACAAGAGGAAGCAGAGCTTTTTCAGGTGAATTGTTCAACAGATCATGTTTGAACGGTGATTGGCAGTAATTGTGTGTTCATGAATATATGTAACATTTCTTTTACCTGAGTTCACTTATTGTCATAAGCTTTACAGCAAGAACTCGTCAAATAAAGCTACTCATGTTGACCGGGACCTACACGGAAACATTCCCCATCACGGTGGAACAGAGGTATGGCTGGGAACACAAATGACTATGATGGAAAATAAAATTAGCGTAAGTTGAAAATTAATTGGTTGTTGAGGTTAATTAAACGAAAATTAGTGTTTCACCCAGTGCAACCTCACAAAAGGGACTTTTATGGGATCAGCGCGCATGACACGAAGATTACACAAATCATCGACACAGACGCAAACTAACTCATATGTTTTCGGTGAACTCCTTTTCAAGCCTTTACAATCACATTTATATG